>VZTE01003429.1:7754-93482 GCA_013397775.1 Eulacestoma nigropectus | reverse complement strand
CCCCAGCAGACACACATATAATTTTGGTTCATATTGACCAAAATTTTCAGATAGAAAAGATTTCTGTAGGAATCTTTTAACCCCCTCTTGTTGCTGGGGTACTTGTGGAGTGATTTCCTTTCACATTTCAACAATGGAAAAAGCTGTTGCAGGGGTGATAAATGAAGAAATTGGTCCAAAAAAAGCAGTCTTGCTAAGGGAGGCAGGGATTCAAGCCACCTAGACCCAATGGGAAGGGGGCAGAGGGGCTGCTTCAGCCTTGTCTGTCCTCAGCAATGTGATCAGGACTGGCAGGGAGAAGGATTGCTTAAAGCCCCTATAATTTTTTAGACGGTTGACTTAATAGGTATTCCCATGGGAGCATATTCCAGATTCAGCGCAATTCAGGAGTCAGGGAGCCCATGAAGCAATAACACATTATATATTTTAAATGTTTTGAGAAGGAGTGGGAGAAGCAGAAGACAACCTGGGTGGAAGTTAAACAATCTATGGCAAAACACCCTCATAATTAAGAAGAGGAATTAATTGTCTCATGGGCAGAAAGGCTTTCACTTTCTTTCCTCCTATGTAGGTAAGAAAGAGAAATCAGGAAATGAGAATCTGACAAAGAAATGGTGAAAATGCTAATTTTATTTCTCTACATTGTTGCTAACTTTAAGCCATGCAGATCCAGTGCAGGTGAGTGAGATTATCACTGTCATTTACAGAAGGGAGAAAGGTGGGAATTGCCCAGGGTGGTTCTTCTGGTGATGGAGAAGCAGATTTCAATAAGATTTATTTAATAAAGTCAATCCATTGAAACAGGAGCCCAAACTGCCAGACTGATATTGCAAAGTCCCAAAATCTCTTCTCCACCTGAGGGAGGGAGGGGGAGAGGAACAGGGGCAGGGTGGGGGGTTTGTGGTTCTGTTGTTTGGGTTTTTTTAAAACATTCTCTTCAATGCAATACGAGTGAATTCTGGGGTGTTTTGCCCTTCCCTGTAAAGTAAGCACGTATTAAGATCAGCTGTATGTGGTACAGACAGGACAGACGATGGGAAACCAAAGACTAGACACCCTTTAATTTGTACCTGAGCACAAAATGGCTGATGCCAAAAATCACACACAACTTGTAACAGGGCCAAGCTAGGCAAGTCGCAGCAGACTGATTTTTTTTTTTTTTTCATGAATTAGGACTCTTCCACGTGGAAAGTCTCCATTTCAATCTCACAGCTCTTCACTGTTGGCTGCGAGAAACTTAGTGGTGTGGCTCCATCCTGATGCCCCTGGGGTTGCCAGCACGTCCCCAGTGCAAGGATGGCCTCGCCCAACCCCGGGTTCTGAGGGCTGTTTGCTCTTCTCCTCCTCATCCCACACCGTCCTTGGCACGGCTCAGGTATTTCCCTTCTCCTGTGAAACACCACGGGTCGTTTCCGTGCTGGACGAACGCGGACATTGGGGAGCGAGGTGCCTGCAGGGCGTGAAACCCAGCGCATTTCTTTCTGTGACAGGGCGCGGGGAATGTCAAATATTTCACGTTTCCCTTGATTAGTGTATGTCCATGGATCAGCTGCGAGGCAGCGAGGCAGCCCGGCTCGGGGGCACTGGGACAGAGGTGTTCACAGGGTCCCGCTGCCGGCTCGGTCCCAGCATCTCTCTCACGCCCTTATCAAACCCAACAGCACCGTGTCTCCGCCCGGGCTGAGCCAGCAGCACTGCAGATCATAGAGCTGCAGCTCCCGCTGCAGCTCCCGGGGAGTCAGAGCAGCCTCAACTTGGTCCCATGTCACTCACACCTGCCACCGCACAGGAGGGAACGCGCTGAAAGATGCAATGCCCATGGCCCGTTTTTCCAAAACCTGAGTGCTGTGAAGAACTCAGTTAACCCCGTACTCCTCTGTGTGTGCAGGGAGGGGAGACAACTCGAAGGGAGTTTCAGTAACATGTAATAAGAGGCAGAATATATCCTGGAACCCGGTAGGAAGGCTCTGGAGAAATACAAATATGGACTATAATAGCACTTGGCAGACTTGAACCAAATACATTTCTTTTTTGGTATAAGGACCTTCAAGGCTAATATCAGTGCTAAACATGCTGAGGGTGGAAGTAAGTATTTCCAGGCTCTTTTGGATGTCACTAGCACTAGTGCCATTGTGGCTGTCCAGGCAGGAGGTGTCCTAGCCTGCAGCCCCAGGGTCACAGAGTGTGCCAGTAGTGAAGACTTGTAGGGGAAGAAGGAAAAGCACTGGGGTATCCTCAGAAAAAATGAAACATTGTGACTAGGAAGTGGCTGCACCGTGTCTCAGATGGGCTGTTTCTCTGCTTCATCCTGCTCTTTTGACCTGTTTCACATCATGTGCTCTGCTCACTCTTTCCCCTTCCTGTTTTTCTGTGTTTTCTTTCCTTACCCTCCTTTTGCATCATTCCTCCTCCTGTACCTGAGCACACATCCCTCCTCTTGGGCATCAAGGATATCATCCACATGCTCCAAGTGCCCAGTGCTCCACCAATTTGCTACCTGCATTACTTTCTTCAGCCCACCACCCTCTTTGCTCCCCCATCACTTCTGGCCGTTAGGTAGAGTTACAATCTCCTCATGGACCATGTGTTATTATATCACTGAAACGACCATTGTCACTTGCAATAGTAATAGCTAGAAACTACATTTTTTGGCCTTGATAAAATGAAAACACACTGTAGGAGAACACTGCTGCACCCAGAAGGCTTGTAAACATGATATTGGGTGTATTAAAAGGTGTGGAGTTCACCAGCCCAGCTGGGGAGCCTGAAGAAGAGGCATCCCCAGTTCTCAAGGGAGCTGTGGGTGGGTGGCCCGGCCCAGAGATGGCCTAAGCAAGTGATGACCACAGAGGGGAGCAGGTCCCTGGCTGTAAGCAAGAGCTGGTACTGCATGAGCCACAGCACCCCCTGGCAAAACCTGTGGCATGGAGACTAGTACGCATCAGTGTGGGCCACCTGGGAGCACCTGCCTAGCCTGATGGCTCCATGGGAACACCAGCAGCAGGGCTAGGAATGCTGTCCATGGGATACTCAGGGCCCTGGAAATGGCCTGAGCAGTTACCCCACCGAGACACCCTGAGCACAGGCATGTTTCAAGGTGAATGGGACCAGGCAGGAGGGCAGTGCTGTTCCTCTGACACTGTCACAGCTGCAAGCAGAGAGATGAGTCCAGGCTAATTCCTTTATAACTCTGCTGAGGGGCAAGGCTGGGGCTGGCTGGGTGTGAATTCAGATTTCCCAGACTATTGCTTCCTTCTGTTTCCTTCCCTCCCTTCCCTCTAATATAAAGTTCTATTCATTTAAAATACTTTGTTAAAGGTTGCTGCTGTGACTGGTGAAACACTGCCTAATCCAAGGTGCACAGAGTCATTCAGTGTCCCAAGTTCCTGGATGTGAGGTTGAGACAGGGTTGCTCCAGTTTCCAAGAACATGTGGTTCAAAACTGGACCCAGTTTAGCAGCACATGCTGAGTGTTACAGAGGTAAGATGACAACAATGAGGTGATGGATGCTCCCAGGATCTCTCATCACCTCAAGACATTCTGTGACCCAGCTATGGGTCCGACCCAACTTGGGATGCTCTGTGATTCTATGATACAGCAGACCATCAACAGCAGAGTGGAGACCTCTGTGTCAGGCTTGGCCTGCCTGACAACATGTCCGTCATGAGACTGGACATGGACGTGTCCTGACGGATGCCAGGCCATGTGTTCAGGCTCAGTTTGGCAACTCTGAATATGCCCAATAAAGACTCTTACTCATCTATTTGCCAAACCACCCTCTTCTTACAGTTGTCTCTTTGTTTCTCCTGTTGGAAGTCCTCACACTGCAGAGCCTCACGCTGAGAAACTGTTACTGTCATAGAGGGGGCAGTAGCAGCGTAGATATGTCCTGGGAATTTATCCCCACATTTACTTTCTATGCTCTATAAAAATATTAAAAAGCACTAGAGACCAGTCATCCAGAGGCACGATCCACCCATCACCTTCTCTTAAAATGCAATGCCATCTCACACAGGCAATATTTCAGCACCTAGAATTGCAGAATGAAGAGTAACACAAAGTATGGAAATCCACACTGGTAGCCCTTGATATCTGTGATACCTCTCTATGCTTTGAATAAAACAACTAAGAGTAGCACTCCAATCTTTATAATCTTTATCTTAATTAAAAGACCAATATATGTTTTTGTCTTTGTTATGTTTTTAAATTAATGACATTTATTACGAATTTTAAAATTAATCCTTTAGAAGGTTGGGGTAGGTTTCTGCTCTGTATTAAGAGGGGCTGTGGGCTCAGCTCAGTTGGCCAGACACATGTCCTGGGATGCACAAGACTCTTATGTGGTGCTGTGGGAATTGACAAAGCACAGTCCCGAAGATGTTTGCACTGTTGTCCAGAAGCCAGAGAGAGCACCAAGAAGGTCTCAGGTGATAAAAGCAACTTCTCCTTTACCTAATGTATTGACCCTTAGATGTAGACACCTAAACTTAGTGTAATAAATTTAATAAAGACTTTTTTTCTGCTAAGTCCTGATGTCTGAATTGCTTCAGAGAGCTTCATTTAATCCTTTTCTCTCATGTCCTGACAAGATAAATCCTAAGATGGCACCACTGTGAATAAAAAAGTAGTTCAAGGACTGCTTTCTGCCACATGGCCTAGAGTTGTGGCATTCCTCATGGCCACACAGGTAAGCAACCTTCTCCCCAAAACTGAGTGGCCCTATCCTAAATGCCTGTTGGCAGTGGTTCAGCTCCTGAACTATGCCTGAGCTGTGACTGCAGGAGTGCAAGCTGGCCTGGGATGAGTGATGGCCAAACCATGGGCCCCTCTACACCTCACTCATATATTTGTATCAACTTTTCAGAGCACTGCTTGTCAATGTTATATCCACTTTTTATGACAACTTAATGTTTTAAGGCCAGGATGAAATGTGAATGAAATTTTCTAAAATAAGTGTGTTCCGTATAATGAAATGAAAATCACAACCACAGCGTTACTTCACTTAATCCAGAAGCTTTTCAGGGATATCCTGCAAACGGCAACTTTACTAAGCTAAGGCAAGCTTGCAAAGCCCAGGAGTGCCAGATTTTCTGAGAGCTGACTGGGTTTTGCCCTTTCATCCCACCTTGGCTTCACATTGTAAAAGTGCAGATGCTTAGGAAATTGCCTCCAGGTGTTGAGTGATCTGAGTTTCACAAAAATAATAAACCTTGATCTGAGATAGATGACCTTGTTGTCAGCATAGGATCTTCAGGCTTGCAGAAGAGAACTGAAAAGGGTCGTTTTGCATTCCCTTGCTGCAGCTGTGGAGCTCTTTCAGAGAGTCTCAGAGAGACTCAGATTTTCTGTTTTCTTGGGGAAGACTCTTATGGTACACACCAAGCACAAGGCTGTTTTGGGGAGATATGGGAACTAATGCTAAACTCCCTTATTCTGTGCTGTCTGTTAAGTTATTCCTGGCTCTGCAGTACTCAGCATGGAGGAAGACATTTTCTTTGGAGCTATCCAGGGCCATAAAGCCACGTGGTGTCTCTGCACAAAGGCCTGCAGTGGAGACCTGCCCTCCAGTTCTCTTTGTACGTCTCATGGACCAAAAACACCTGGCCTTTCTGCCTTCATTTCTTCCACTAGAAAAGATGTGGCAGTACTATTTTGTTTTCTCTTGGGGGTTCTGTGTCCGTTGATTTATAAACAGGGATGAAATCTGGAAGTCTTTACATAAGGGCTTGCTATAATTCCAGTCCTTTGTCCCATGTCTCCCAGTAGAAAAACTATTGCATTTGGGGCGTCTGATGTGCACAGTGGTAGCCCAGCAACTACTGCTCAAGCGTCTTTATGGCCCATACAATATTTACTGTGCTGCCAGGTTCAACAGTGCTGAAAAAAGAAAGAATTGTAGATGCAATTTCACTGTAGAAATTGTTTAGAGCCTGCTAAAGCTTTAGCCAGAGTATATGGGATTTTTTTCTTCTATAAAAAGCCTGAGGGTTAGTTTCTGTTTAATATTCAGGAGGCAAGAAATGCTTCTAGCACTCAGAAACAGTGAAGAGCATCCTTGTGGGATCCCTGAGATAGTAAATATTGTAATGAACTTGCACTCCTTGTTCTCCTATTATAGCAGACATTGAGGGGTAACACTCGTGTCCCTGTACATCATCACCAGCAGCAACAAACACATTAACTCAATGCTGCTAATGAGCGCCGAGTGAGCACTGGAATAGGAAGCTGTGTTGACATTTAAAAGATTCCCAGTTATCAGGCTCCATGTTGCCTAATTGCTGGGGCTGTGTGGGAAGCACTGCTTCAACGTCTCCATCTAGTATGGACATGACGGGCAGGAATACACTACTCCTATGGAATGTCAGTTACTTCAGGAAACAATTAGCCTTTCTGAATATTCAAAATATGTCAAAACATTCTTCCTTTTTCCCTTTCAGAGCTCTTCAAAGCTGTGAGTGTGTCAACATGATTCCACCTACTCGAAGGCGGCTCTGGAATATTTGATTCACAGACGTTTCTCTTGATTGGTGTCGAACCTTGAGCTGCTGTAGCCAAATCAAATGTTTGCAAGTATTACAGGCAAAAATGGATTTTGCCAGCTGAAGGGTGGTCTGGTCAGCATGTAGCACTATTATGTTTCTTTCCTCTTCAAAATATTGTGCCCATGTCCAAATATCCTGTAACCTTGGACTACACTTTTTCCCAGACTGTGCTAAATGTGTCTGGGAAAGGGCTAGTTGACCCTGGTGAACAACATGTGAAGGACTGTCTTAACAATTTAATAGCAGAGGTGATCGTGTTCTGGAGTCTGGGCCTGGGTCCCAACACGTTGCTTTACTAGCAGAGATAGAGCCAGTGAGTACTAAGAACAGGATCATCTACTCAACCGGTCTGATGGTGTATCACAGACTATTATGTCTCACCTTGCTTCCCTTTCATAAGGGTTTGCCTGGAGCATCTCTACTAAGAAGACATCCAATCTTGATCTGAAAACATCAAGAGACAGAGAATCCAGTCCTACTTTTGGTAAGTAGTTCCCAGGATTAATTGCTCTTACTATTAATAATGCATGCCTGGGTTTCTTTGTATGAATTTGTTTGGCTTCAGCTTCCAGCCGTTGATTCCTGCTATGCTCTCTCCACTAGATGAAGAAGATCTTTTGCATATGGTATTATCTTGTTGTGGTGGTACTTGTATGCTTTAATCAAGTTATGTCTCCATCTTTTTGATAAGGTAAGCAGAGAGATCCCTTCCAGGCTTTCACTAGAGAGACATTTTTCTCTCATCCTCTCTCTGACCTGTCTCCAGCTTTTACAATTTAAAATACAGGTAACAGAACTTTGTGCACTTTGCCAATGTTAGTCTTACCAGAGCAGTGGGGACAGATAAGATCAGCTCCCCACTCCTACTCACTACTTCCTTGTTCATACATCCATGAATCACATTATCCCCTCCTGCTTTACATCAGGAACTCACTTAAATTCAGTCTGCGGTCCTTGATTTCCATGGCCGCCTGCTGTCTACACAATAGGCTCATTCCCTCGTCCTATAGCAGTGTCTGTACTAAGACATATCTTTAAAATCAGGTTTTCTGCACTGTCTGTGTTATAATGTCCCAGGAGCTTGTTGTGAAGTTAAATCCCTGTGCTGCTCAGTCGGCATTCTAGTGCGTGGAATAAAGAGAATAACCAAAAGTTGTTCCTTAGAAAATGAACGACAAAATTCCCCTTAATGTCGATAGGGGTGGGAAGAGCTCATGGCATTTGTTCAGCAATATGAATCTGTAACTAAATTTTCCACCCCAGAAAAGGTAAAATCCATGCTGTTTTAATCCTTTTTCATATACAAGAGATTAAAGCTGCTGTAACCAGTGAACACATGTTGATTCCTTCCCACTGCTACTGACAATATTTTCTCTTCTTAAAAAAAAGTAAATCAAGTCTAACCTGTCTTTCCAACAAAGATTTTCTCCTCATTAAAATCTGAGCACTGCTGCATGGATTTAGGCTCGATAGGCAGAACGTACCTCATTCATCCCAAAGGTAAGTGTAGTCTGTGTGGCAAAGCCAGCATTATGAATCTTTTTAAAAGTCAAATCAGAGCTATTCTTTGAACGACTGCTTGTGCAATCATCAAGGCATTTTTTGAGTTGGCAAGAAAAGACACAAAGCAAACTGATCCGATGCATTTTAACAGGTATTTTTTAGATATGTAGATTGAAAGAACAGCCCTGAAACTTTTACATGAGCAATTCTTATATCTTTAGCCCTACTGATTTTGACGAGGTTTCTGGTTGGGAAAGGATTTCAGGATTCGACTTGCGCCAATACTTTCAGCCGCTGATTTTTCCATGTAAATATGAGGTCACTTTGATGTCATAACACCAAGAAATCAGTCTTGTGGGCTCATTAACAGGGGACAAGCATCTAAAAGTCTACAGAGTTTTGTGGCTAGCCGAGGACTACAGTGTAAAACTGACATATTAATGCATGAAAGAAGAAAGTACATTTAAGTTCATGCAAAGCTGCCAGTTCCTGTGCACAATACACTTTATATTAAAGCTCAAGAGCTCATGAACTGCCATTAAAACAGGAGCTGGTAATTCTGAGGAACGCTACAGTTTGTGTCTGAAGCTACTTTTAGAGGCCACCTGTGATTAATGTTCATGGATCTGTCACTGTCAGACGGTCTCATGAAATTAAATGCTTATTATTCCTGAAGACCTGGGATGTTCCATGCAGCCCTCGGGAGGGAGGACGCTTCCCCACAAGGCCATGGCTCTTGTTGAGGGCTGAGCACGACGTTGGGATGTTTGTGGAGACTTGTACCTCTGCAATATGTATCTCACTGTGGTCTGTTCGTGCTCTCCCAGGTCCGTGTAGCACACCCTGTCTGTGAATGCCTCTCAGTGATGTATTAAACTAATCGTCTACCTGTCACATGCATTTCACATGCAGGTTTGCAGTCAGAGAGGAGAACTCACCCCACTTCAGGGCAGTCCAGCACATTCCCATGCAGTCACATTCTCTCTGCACCTCCTAAAAGTTTAAAACGAGCAAGTAGAGTTAATTACGTTTTACATAAACACAGAGAGAACACGAGCATGAAAATCCGTGTTAGTAACAGTCTGACCACAAAGCCTTCGATGAGCATGGGGTGGGATTTTTGTGTCAGCAGAGCCGTAGCTGTCCCAGTGGCTGGGTGGCAGTAAAGGTGTGTTGGCCCGTGGGAAACCTGACCCGGGGAGTTCCCAGGCAGGCAAGCGAAACGAGGCCACGCCGGGTATCCATCGGGGGAGCAGTCACACACCTCACCCCGCCGAATGCTATCTGCCAAAGCACTGCTGTCTGCCCAGGCTTTGGAAACAGTTAGAAACAGTGGTCAGATTCCCCAGCTGCTTAAAAACTCTGCTGAGAGAAGAATCAAAATAGCAATATGCAAAACATCACTTCCCAGGCTCAGCCGTTCCTGGGAAGCCCACAGGTGGTGTTCTGTAAATGGATCATGGAGAAACCTGGCCAGCAGAGGTCAGATACGGATTTGAACAGTTAGGGAGAAAAAAATTTCTGAGATATTCATTTGGCTTGATATTGTCTCTTGATATTTGAGGATGGAGAGGTATTTGGTGCTAGTGTGCAGGTCTGCCTTGAGCCATTTTAGTTTATTGTTGTGGTTATATTTTCCATCATTATGGTATTTGCTGTGTTACACTCCTTAAGTACATTTTTAATAGTAAATTTCATATATTGACTCAATAATGAAAATTAGACTACGAGAAAAGTTATAATTTTTAAACAAGATGTATGAATTTCTCTCCCTTCCTCTATTCTTTCTTATTTCTTTTTTCCTCTTTTCTGTTTTCTTTTTTCAATCTTCCTTCCTTCCTTCCTTTTCTCTTTCCTTCTCTCCCCTCTGTCTTCTATTGTCTCTCTCTCTTTCTATTTCTATGCCCTTTTTTCTCAGGCTCACAGGCCTGTTTTGTGAACCTGGGTGCACTGGATGATGTAGTTACACCCACAGATTCACCCTCCCTAAAAACATTCACAGTCAGACTTGCCACTGCATGTTTCCCTCCTTTCTGAAGCTGAACAAATTGCACTGAAAGAATTGAAACCGCTTAGATTTCCTTTCTAGCTTCTTTAGATGCCGCAATAACTGAGATTGAGTTATTCTTACATACTCTGCAGATACAGAGAGCAGAACACATTGCAGAGAGGGGGAAACTGGGGTGGGTTAGTCACAAGTGATAAACACCCTGTGGCTGTTCCAGAGGGGCTGGACTCCAAACTGAGTGATGTTGGCATCCTGGCCAGGACTGGGGCAGGGTCTGGACACCCACCAGCAGTGCCCAGCCATGGCTGCTCAGCCTTTGGGCTCGTGGTGCTTCTCATAGGCTTGCTTGAAAATAGCCTTGAAGAAAATGAAGACAATGTGCTAGAATAAACATCCGCTTTTATATATGTAATTGTCAGGTATTGGTAAACATTGCAGCTGGAAGCCAAAGTCGTTTACTATTTGTACCCTGATGACAGAAGTGAAGTGCTTCTGGTTCACAGGTGGTTTCCTTTACATTAAATTTAATCATATCTCCAGTTCTTTGCACAAATATCTACCAGCAATAGCTTTAAAAGTTACATTTGTACTGCAGCTATTTCCTTCTTTCTTCACAGTCAGCATCTGTTGTAAGATGGGAGGTAAACTGTTTTTTAGGAGAAAAGTACTCAAGCCAGGAAAGAAAACACAGCCCTGGCTGAAGGGCAGCCCTTGACAGACATTTGCAGTTTTCATTGTGAGCATCTTAACAGGAAAGATATTTGTTCAATCTAAGTTTGCCCTTTCTCCTTTAAACCATGTTTTGTTTGTACTATATAATTTCCTGATATAATTTCCTGAGCTCAAGAATGAGAAGAATTAAGAGGAATTATTCTGGAAGAGCAGACCTCCTGTGAGGATTTTTTTCCTGCTGTGAGTCACATTTGCAGAGGGAGAGAACCCAGATTTTTGTCTCTCAGGAAGTGAGGTTCAACAATTGTAGGAATATTGTATCTTGATATTTCAGAGCTGTATCAAGGTCAGGGTGAGAGGGGAAAAAAGGACAACATGAGCTGTCTGCTCCTGGTAGATTGGTAAGCATTTCCCACTGCAGGGAGCTCAAAGAGGAAAAGCAAGTAATTCCCATTTCCAAATGTCCTGTTATTCCTCTGAAAATGTTTTATATGTGTATGTTAGAGAAATGCTCACAGATCCCGGTCTGCATTGGGTCTACTTGGTATGAGTGAGGGAGAGTCCTCCTGGGGAGCGGTTGCAGTCCAGATAGACAAGAAGGATGAAGGCTGACAGAGGAAAAAAGTCTTCAGCAAAGCAATATGCAGTCAGCCAGGACAGCCCTGCTCCTCTGCAGTTCCAGGCTGGATTTCTGTAGGCCCTACCTGAAAAATATGTGAGGTGCCATGGACGTGGTTTGTAACAAACAGTTCCTGTTTCCATGTAAAGGTCTGAAAATGGCATTTCTAATAAATACTGGAACTTATGGATTTACTAACCCAGCATTAAAAGTAGGTTGAATGTTTCAACAGGACTTGTGATGGTACCTTTTGCCTCTGCTAACAAAGGCTGTAAGCAAGTGTGAAGAACGAGTAATACAATTTGCACCAAGAAACATCTCAGTAAATGCCTAATTACACCATTTAAACTGTGCTTGCTGAAGCCCTACGCTATACTCTGCTGCTTGAGTTTTTGTAAATCCTTGCCATTACAGCTGCTTAAATCCATGCCAGGAGCAATACTGTATCTGTCAAGCAGAGAGGGAGGCTTCGTTGTCCAGAATTAAAGATGCGTGAAGCCTCAGATAGCTTTTCACTTTCAGCTGCTCTGCTTCAGTATTGGAGAACCTGTGTAAGAGATCCAAAGCCCAGATGAAGGATCAAAACATTACCTGTGTAACATGGATGATAGGTATCACTAGTACATGTCTGGGTCATGCAGACACAGCAAAGAGATACCCTGTTTCTGATTTTCTTTGTGCTTTGAGGGCTCTGGAGCCACTCCTGCACCCTGAACAAAGCAGAGAAGTCCTGCCAGCCCAGCCCAGTGTCTGAGTTTTAACTAAATTAACTGCAATCCTTCCCAGTACAATGCTAGGTGTGTTACCTGTGTGATCGTGTACATCTCCTTTGCAGTGCACTTCTCAGCATAATTCTTTAACACAGCTAGAAGAACATGATTAGATATCTAGTCCTATGGTATCATCAAGCTGGTACTATTTTTCTGAAAATAATCACATGGGAACACCTATTCTACCTCCTTTTGGGAGACAAAAACATTGGTTGCAGACAAAGGGATCAAGTAATATGTCAACAGGAGAGTCAGAAATGACCATAAACAAAAGGAGTTTTGCCCAGATTTCTACACAAACTCTTTCGCATTCTCCACATTTTTAGAGAGATTAGGAAACAATTAAATTCAGAGCACGTGGATTTCAGTATTCCCATTATATGAGGCTTTCTCAGTCATGACGCTTCTTCTTGATTTATCAAAACTGAGCTGAAAACCAAGTATTGCTTCTTCCCTGAGTCTTGCAACGGTGGGGCCTTCCTTTGGAGGGCACAAAACAAAGAAGTCAAATGTGCTTAGACACTAAAGATACCTTGGCATACCTTTGTCAGAAGAGACATGGTACACTTGGGGGTGAAAAGTAATTTCCACCATCTTCCTAGAATTCCTTGGAGATGGAGAGTAATGATAAATCTTTCCACTTCCTTGCATGGTTTAGGGTTGCTGTATGGTGTTTGAACAGCTGCTCTTGTCCCATCCCTGAAGGTGGCTGCAAGTCAGTGGAAGAGAAAGAAATCTGAGTATATATCGTTCTAAAGTGGCAGACAGGATGAGTTATTGGGTTTTTTTCCACTGATAAATTCCTTGTTTCTGTTAGTGATACTGAACATGCTATGCTGTCATGACTGGGGAGTTTCAGCCACTCACCAGTGCTCAGTGTGCCTGTTGTGTAACAGAAAGGTTCATCTCAGTGTCCTGGCTCAAATTTCCTAATACACAAATCTCTCTAAACTCCCTTTAAAGCCCCCAGAAGACACATCTCATGGAGCAAACTCCACTGTCCCATGTCTTGGGTAACTTACTAGTTACAGCTGTCCTGCAGTTTCCTGATGAGAAAATTCCTGTAAAATAATTCAGTAAATATGCAATGTGTAACCCCTTCTTAGAGGGTTTGCATAGAGTAAAAACTATATATATGTCATTTCCCCCATATTTAGTAGCCTTAAAGGCATAATGTTCAAAGCCATTATTTATTGCCAAATCCCCTAATTGATCCAAGAAAGCACAATTTCTTAAAAAAGAGGGAAATGTCTTCAGTCTGCCAGTGTGTTGCTACAAGACTGAAGTCTGGATAATTCTCACAGAGTGAGCACACCTCCATGCTGGATACTCCAGCAGAGGAACCTCTAAAACACACTGCTTCTTTACTCAGGGGACATTAGTGAGTGACAGTGAACATCTCCGTGGAGCTGCATTTTGTTCAGTCTGGGACTGGCATCTTACAGTGAATTTAAGCAAGTTTGGTTGGGTCTGTGGTGGTGCCACTGATATGGTCAACATCTCCATGGACACTTCCAAGTCTGCTGTACTCAGTCTCAGCTCACTGCTTGCCAGCTTTCAGCTTTGCTGTGTCTCTCTCAGGCTCCTCCTGGTACACATCAGGCACAGACTCCAGGCGGAATCAGCTTTACTTAAATTTCAATGGTTTTAGCTTCCTTCTGCCTTCTGTGGCACCAAAGGAGCATGCTGAGGGGGTATTTTTGTCATTCAAATGGAAATGTCAAAGTTAGATAAGAAAAAAATTTTCCTCCAGCTTCCTATTTTACCTCTAATGACTTTAAAGGATGCTCAGAAGAGCTGAGATCTAAGGGACAAAATTTACATACCTGAATTGAAGTGGTATGAGACCCATCCTCTCTGTCCTTCATGGAAGCAGGGGCCCACAAGCCCATTGCTGCTGGCCCTTAGGACAGCAACATTTCCTAGGCAGGACATCCTGATCACTTAAATACCGAGAGCTGTCCAGGGAAGGGGTGTGGTTGTGGAGCCACAATACAGGAGCAGGTGGCAAGTTAGCACCTACACAGGAAAACAGGCAGGCTTTGTGTGAGTTTTGTGGCTTTTCACCTCAAAGACTGAAAAAAAGAGTTTGGATGGTTTAGGAATACATAAACAGTATGAATTCTGTGCTTTTTCCAGCTGCTCATCTGCTGGAGGCCAGCAGACACAACAGTCCTCAACGAAAGCAGATTTTGTCATTCCCTCTCTGCTTCTCCTTGATCAGCTCCAAGAGGCAACCTCAGCCTCTTCCCTCCCAGTTCCCCCCACAAAAGTTCACTGAAGAGCTATTTTGTACCAGGCAGTGGACACCTTTTCTCTTGTTGACTCTTTTATAACTGCAGAGGATCAGTAATTTCCTGTGGCTAGTCTCATGCCATCACATTTCCCCTCTTCCGGGAAATCTAGCTCAAAATTGAGGTTAACATACAGAAAAGCTCCACCTTCCCTTACATTTGTAAAGTAAAAACATTTATAAAGACATTGGCGATGCAGAGAGTTTGCAGACTCCACGATCATTTCCACCAGCGGAGGGAAGAGAGGGAGCTGCACAGGCTCCCGGGGAAAGGGGAGCTGGAGCGATAGACATTGCATCACAGCATCTGCTGTCTTCTGAGGGCAGTATAGACTGTTGAACCCTGGGTTTATTACAGTCATCTGAAAATCTGCAGAAGAGTAATTTTTCTGTAAAACCCCTTTGGTCAGATAGAACTTGAATTTTCTACCTGCACAGTGATTATTTCTTCAGTTTTAGAGAAACAGCGTATGTATAGGCTGCACAGGAAGATGTGCAGAGGGCTTGCCCTAAAAATTGTCTGAGAGACACCAGAAAAAATAGAGAACAGCTATAGTTTTAAGAAAAGAGTTAAAATAAGATAACAACACAACCGTGCAGTATATTTTACAGCATTTTTCACATATTTCCAAAGTCCATATCAACCTAAGAAGTTGCCAAAAACTTCAATGCCATCTATGGTGCACCCTGTTAAGGACTGGCAGTAAAATATTACGTATATCCAGTTCCTGGCCCACTAATTTGAGTATTGGGTCTTAAATGAATGAAAATTCTAAATCCAAACCCTTAATTCAATAACATTTGCATTTCAAGAATGTTTAAAAGTTTGAATCTGGATTTGGATCTGAAGTACACCACCATACCACCAGAGTGGACTTGCCTCAACTTCCAGCATAAATGCCCCATACACTTTGGAATATATTGTGATTTAAGTCAGCAACTAGAAAGCAAAACAATGTGTATTTCTCAAATGACTAATGTAAACAAAATTGATGCATTTTATATGTAAAGATAAATAATTTAAGTCTATTTTGCAATATTTTATTTATTTAACAAGTAAAAGGCTACTTTGCATCATAAAAGAAAGCCAAAAAGACAAAACTGACCAAAGCTGAAAAACAGGAAAGCCACTGGGGAAGGAGAAAAAAGGAATTCTAGTTATTTTACATAACAGATGGCAGCATAACAGAGAACAGCTGATGCTGGTAGCCTAAGGGAATTTTCCTGTGTCAGAAGAAAAATAAAGTTTAGGATATACAGAACCCCCCATTAAATGAGTTTCATAAAAAGTGTCATACTTAATGTACGACCTCTGATGTCTGTATATCTTGCCTGGGCAATTCATCCACTTTACGGCTTATTCTCAGTGACCTTTTTTCCCCATGAATGGTGAATGAAATATTCTCAGCATTAACATGCCTCTCCCACTCTGCATCTTCCCAACTGGCTCGTCCCATTGCCCCCCCCCCACACCTCCATCACAACAGGTTTAAGATTTAAGACAGGGATAAACTAAACCACTAAGGCAAGCAACTCGGTTTGCCTCACCAGAGGGTCTTGTGGAGCTAAATACCATGGAAGCTGACTAAGATATCCAAATCTGAATATCCTATCTGAACAAGGTATACAATGTGCAAAGGAGAAGAAGATGCAGTGAGGAAGCCTGGAAAAAGGACAACACAGGAGACAAAAAGGAGAACACAAATAATCTCATGCAACAGACATAATCAGAATAATCTCATGCAACAACATGGACCAGTTCTGCTTGGAGGGTGATGGGCTCAAGTCATTTTGGGCTACATGCATATGAATGTCTGTCTGTCCCCATGTGCAAGGGATTTGTGCACTGCCATTTGGAGAACAGAGGAAAAATATATCCAGTGCCACTTGAGCTAGCACTGAACATCCCTCTGTTATAACTGTTTCTGTAACGAGTAGCAATCATGTAACCCAAGTACACCATGGCACCAAGAGAAATTTGATTATTATTAACTAGAATCATTATTCACTAAAAGCTACATGGTGGAATTTTCCATGTACCAACCTAACTCGAGTCCTGTTGAATTAATGTGTTAATTTTTTCCCATGGATTCAACTGGAAGCAAGTCAAGGCCTGAGATCTTGGAAACACCCATCCAAAGAAGGAACGTTGCCTTGTTGAGAATGATTTTTCTAAGACTTCGAAAAAAAATGAAGTTTTACTAGCGTTAGAATCATACAATATCCTGAATTAAAAGGGAACCCTCAAGGATCATCAAAGTCCAACTTCCGTAGAAGGTAGTAGATGGGATCAGCATAAAATTGCTGATGTTAACACTCTTAAAGGGAAAGCACTTCTTCCATCCATCCAAGTCCTAAGAAGTGGTCTGATGAATGGTGTGCCCAGCACCATTTATTCCTGAGACAGGTTCAGCCATGTAACTCTCATCCCAGATCTTACCCAGTACTGAGCTAAGGAAGGGCACAGGTTGCTGTTGTAGCTGGCCATTTCCAAGTAGAAATGCTCTGCTGTGAGCAGAAATGCTCTGTTGTGATGAAGACTGGCTGCAATTTTTTCCCTTTAAAATTACAAGGCAACACTGGCTCAAAGCGGACTCAAGGGATCTGATCCTAACCCAGATTTCCCATGTTGTTTTAGGCTGTTCCACAGAGCCATTGGAGGTGGAAGGGATGTCTGGAGACCATCTGGTTCAACATCCCCGCTCAGAGCAGGGTCAGGTTTTCCTCACTGGAGCTGCATGTTCAATACTTATTTGCTTCAGCTGTTCATGGATGTCTACAAAGGTCCCTGAGATCCTTGAGAGGGAAGTGCTACAGAAGTAAAATGCATGTGACAACTATCTGGATATTTATCTATGCAACTTTGGTACCTGCAGGCTCAAGAGTGTACTTACGTGTGTGTATATATATATTTATGTATCCTGAGGATGTTGGCATGAATCAACACTTTTGTCCTAGTCACAGCTTTTATTTTGGTTGCTGTTAGTATTTATTTTTGCTATAACAGTAGAGCTCTATGTTATGGAGGTAAGATCTCTTTTTAACTCCTGTCTGGATCCTCAGCACTCGTCACCCTATATTACCTTTGGGTTTCTCAAGGTCTCTAAGCAAAAGGAGGTCCTACTCCACCAGCATCCCCTCACATTTACTGGAGAAGGATGCCATGAGTTTTTGGTGCAGCCTGACTGAATTAGGTGTAGCCTGAGAACCCTGCTGGTTTGGGCAAACAAATACACACCGATGACAGACCTTAATGAAAATGAGCTTAGGCAACAGCACAGTGCTTGTCATCTCACAGCAGGGAGCGGCTGAGCAGATGAAGGACCCTTTGCTCAGGTACCTCAGGGCTGTGGGGCTCTAGCATTTTGTCAGGCTTCCTGAGCAACTGAATTGCTCAATAATCCACAGGAAACATCCCCTAGAACAGACATAACGAAAGACTTTCTAAGCTTGGACCCAGGTTTTGTGGTTTTAGTACCTAGAGAGAATGAGGTCCAGATTTTTTATGCGTGTCATTTGATTTGAACCCATGCAGGCAGAGACAGGTCCGGAAGCTTGGCCATAGGTGCTTTTACACAATGCACCGTGATGTTTGGGTCACATTTTTATTTCCCTCTCACTTCTAAAAAGACCATGGGAACCAGACTTCTGTATCTGTATAGAAAGGGATCAGATGCTGATCATTTCAACAGCAAACATGCTTGGAAATGACACCCACAGGCAGATCCACAGATCTGCAAACTCTGGTCTGCCAAAATAAATCCTGGTGAAGAGCACAGACATTTGCAGAATGCAGCAATAAGATAGGGTGTACTTTTCTTTTTTTATTTACTTTTTTTTTTTCCATGAAAAAAAGTTTCAAACATACCCCTACACATCTGACCAGAGTGAATCAGGCCAGCTGAGCAAGTTTAGTATAGCAAACACCATTCGATGTGGATCCTAAAGAAAATCTCTGTAAAGTATCTCAGAGAGCTGCAGAAATAAATGTTGTACAGGCTGCCATCTGGCCACAGTGTCCACACATGGGTATTTGAATAAAATGGGAGGCAAATGAATATTATTTTCCTGGGTTACTGCAGAAGCTTTAAAAAGAATTTCAGTGCTCACATTGTGTACTCCAGCTGCCATCACAGCTCCAGTGCAACATCTGTAGCACTATCAGTCACAAGAAATCCCTAAAACGAGGAGCACTGTAAATGAAACCAGCACTAGAAAGCATTCAAAACATCATAATCCTGCCTAATCTACAGAGATATTGGTGAGCCCCCTTGGGACAGCAGTCTGTGCACCTATAGAGGAGCTGCTGTCTGTGATGCTGTTGGATATACAGGTTAAAACAGAGCAAGAATCCAAGAAAAAGGGCAAACAAGTTGTAAGGAAAACCTTACAACTGGGAAGGTGTTTGAGGGTGGTAGCTTCCAAATCCAGTCAGAAGATTGCTGGCAGTTAACAGAGCTATCACAAGTGGTTTTGATTTCGTTTCTAGTGAGACTTGATGAGAAGGTAGTTGTGAAATAGGATGGCTGACTCTTCTAAGTCAATGCACTACAGCTGGAGCCTGTTTTAGGGATAATGAGCTAAGAAACGGCAAAGACAGAAACCACGTCTGATTCTGAAGGACCAACAGCTCATTCTCTTCTTCTGTGGTATCATCTTCCTGACTTCTCAGTTTCCGTTCCCTTTGCTCAGCTTTAATGGGTGGTGTTGAATTATTTCCACTATGTCACAACTGTCACAGGTGTTGTCTTCCAGTTTGCTTCGCATTTCTGTTATTACACCCAAAATTAACATGCATTGGAATGTCTGGTCCAATAAATCTCTTTCAATCTTCTGTATAAATTGGATATGAAAATCCTTGCTTTATTATACATGTTTAGACATACCATAATATAACACAGTTCCTTAAATATATTTAATCTGCTTCCTGATGAATCATGCTACAACATTTTAATTTCCTAATAAAAGATTTGTTCCATGAGATTAAGCAAATAACACTGAAAGCATTGAAAATTTGAGGGAATGAATTTGTCCTGCATAGAAAGTGGAGAGGGTGAGCTAACTGTCCTTCCTAATTTCTGATTCTAATGTGAAATCTGAATTCTCATTTCACATCTCATTTCCAGTGCTCTCCATCTGGGGACTGTTCTCAGAAACAGAAGCTGCGCTGGCAGAAAAATGGAGAAGACAGAAACTTCTTGATTTTAAAATTTTATAAACAGCTAAAAAAACCACCCAGCACAGATGAGCAAAAAATAGGCATTTTTCCCCCTGTGACCACAATTTCTCTGTCCTGATATTGCCATAACAGAGCCTGGGCATCGACTGCTACTGGTGATGCCAAAATCCCTTGGAAAAGGACAGGTCCATCTGGCAGCTTTTTCTGCTGTCATTTGGGATTATCTACTTGGTCATCTCATTTTGGCCCTCCCTGTGGACAGTGACTTATTGCCAAGATCCACAAACTGATAGCTTAAGTCTCTATTTCAGCCTACACTTCAGCCACTTGAGACATCCTGTGGGGTTTAAGCCAGGATGAGTAACTTGTATGTCTCTGCATCCTGTCTCTGCTCTGGCACAGTGTCTATGAAAACATCCCTCCTCTCAGAAGATGAGTGGCCCTGGGGCATGTACAGCCTGAGGACAGCAGCTCTGGCACGCTGGCAGGATGACTGGAGCTCCTCTGTGCTGAGTCATGTTCCCCCTTCTCCAAACAGCAGGGCATTTGGGTTATTCCCAGCCAGGAGCACAGGGCAGGCAGAGCTACATCTCTGAACACGTAACTTCCACTCTGTATTTGGATGCCAACACATCCATCTATCCTGCTACCAGGCAGGTAAACAGTACTGCGTTTTCGCTTTCCCCAGAGATCCTGGATTACCAGAGTTCCTCTTGTCAAGCATCTCCCTTCCTCTCTCCCCTGCTCCTCGTTTCTCACTCACTGCTCCACTGTTCCAAGGCCTTGTGTATAGGTTTGCTTTTGAGCAGCTGTATTTTGTTACTGGCTTTGTTGTGATAGCACCCAAAGCCCTGGCCACAGACAAGGTCTCTGCAGTCACAAACTGCTTCACTGGGCTTTCATTTCCAGGACTCATCTGGGTACAGGGGGGCTGAGTGGTCTGCAGGGTTTTGGAAAGAAACAGTCATAAACCCCAGGACAACACCAGCCTTTTCTCTGTTTTACACAAGCTTCACAAAAGCTGTGTCAGATTAAATTATTTATAGTCCTGGACACTGCTCACTTCTGGTTTGGACCTAGTCCTTCCCATTTTCCTCTGCCCTGATGTTTGGTGGTTTTAGCACAGTTCAAGAGCCAGAGCTTTCTGATCTAACTGCACCACTCACCCCTTGTGTGGCCCTGTGCGAAGCCACGGACCTCTCCCGTGTCAGCCTCCTCATCTGCAAAAGGAGCATAGCCCTGCTCACCTACATCCTCTGAGAGTGAAAAAATCAATTAATTTACATTTGGAAGACATTTTTGGTGCTTCATAGAGCATGGATTGCTTCATAAGTGCTAAATGTGACTGGGATGATTAGGAGCATCTACAGAGCTTGTGCATGGGGTTGTTACTTGAAAGTCTTTGGGAAAGAGGAAAAGGTGATAAACACACAGCAAAAAACAACCTCTTATTGGAATGAAAACAACAGACTGAGTGAAGGACAACTTCCCCAGGGCAGCAACTAAGGTGGAAGTGCTATTTTGGGGCCTTTTAACCAAAAAGCTGCCTGACCCTCAGACAATGGGCATAAACAGGGAGCTTGCACAGGTACAAATTACTCCAGTGTTTGGAGGCCTGAGGAGGAACTGAAGAGGCTCTGGGGCTGGCCCAGGAGATTCTGAGCGTACCTGGAATGGGGATGGGGTGCACCCCTCGTCCATGGCGGAGCAGCAGACTCAGAGTTCATGCAGGCTATAATTTTGCCTGCTGCTGCCGCTAGATCCTAATAACCAAACCAAGAAGGGAATTTTTACGCCATCCGAGGCATTCCTGATCCCTCTCCGCATCTAGTGAAAACTTAATAGCGTGAGAAAATGCCTTCCTGTAGCTTATTGTAAACCACATGCAGAACAGGAGCAGATGGAGGGGCCTGTCCTCGCTCGATGGAGGGGCTCCGTCTGGATGTTCCCTGCCAAGGGATGGGAGCAGCAAGGAATGGCACCTTTGCAGGGTGCAGTATTCAATCAATGAGGGTGAAGCCAGCAGAAATTGCAGAGGCTGTGGGATAATAACTCTGGCTGCTCAGAGGAATGTAAGTAAAAGGAGAGGGAGAGCTGCTTTTCCGAAGGCTTTTCCCCATACAGATGGAAGCAGTTAAGATTCCTGCAGGAGCCAGGAGCGGCAAAGTTAACACATCTGGAAGTTTCCTGATGCCTGAAGTCAGGCCATGGTGAACAATGCTCACTGGGCTGAGCAGGCTCTGCTCGGCTGCTTTTATTGCACTTGGACTCATTTCAAGCTCTGCTCCGTGATTAATTGCACTTTTAAAAATAAAGTTCAAAACACTTCCCAGGAAGTTTGGGGAAGGCAGAGCGCTTCAGTGGCACCAGGAGCTCAGCACTCAGTGCAGTTTCATTACAGCAGCTCCAGATACAGCTTGCATTAGCCACAGCTCCATTTGACATGGGATCTTGTAACCCCATTCCATCATGGAGAGGGTGTCTGGCCTCCCAAGCCTCTCCAACACCTGCCCAACACGGTAGGGTTGCAGCAGGTGTTAGCCAGGCTCTCCACCCATCTTGTTTGCGCAGTTAAGTCTGGGGCCAGGCTAGGACTGTAGATGTCTTCTGCCCCATGAAAATTATAGAAAGGAAGAGCCTTGCCCCATCCCAGTGTGTTTCTGCCCATCTGTCCCAGGGCCTCACTCTACCTCACAACTAAAAAAAAAAAGATAATCTTTTGGGTGTGGGGGGGAAGGGCATGATTAGAAAAGTACATTCTTGGGATGCAAAAGAGATTTCGGAGTACTGAAGGTAGGTGCTTGTTGCCATATAATGATGGTGGGGAGGCCAGAGGCAAGACTGAGAAAAGGAGAACAGTGAGTACTTTTCATTTCATACTAAGATGGAAGTAGGCTCAATCTCTTTGCTATAAAAACAAGTGAATATTTGTGACAGAGAAGTGGCCAGCTGCTCTAATAGTGGTGGACGTGCACAAATTACACTGCCTGAGAGGAACTGGTGTGAATTGAATGGAGACCTGGAAGCCAGGGTCATGGTAACTCATTAATACCTAACGAAAGGGTCTGCGAAAGGCGGCTGCACATGTCCTACAGCCCCTCTGAAGCATCTCTCACATGAGATAGTGTGAACTAAAACTCACACATCAACAAAAAGATTACTTGGAGCCACTCAGTCATAGGCACAAGGGATGCCCAAGGCTGTTTAGCAACCTATTAGCACTCAAAGCTGCTCCAGGAGCCACTGAATAACTGTCAGCTCTTTGCAAGTGTCCTCTTCACTGCAAAGAGAGAGGTTGTTTTTTGTACGAAGGTCAGCAGAATAAACAAAAAAAGATGTGCTGAACTGCGGAAAATTGTGCAGGCAGGCAGCAAGAAAGGGAGCAGGGAGCTGCAGGCACCGTGGGCTTCCTCTGCAGTCTCTGCCATCAACACAGCCCCGCACGCTTGGGCTTTCAGGTTGGGTCGTGCCCACACAACACAAAACCTGTGGAGCCCTACAACCATGAGGCATTGCTGCACACCATGCACTGAGGGGAACAGAGGCTGCAGATGTGTGTGAACCACACAGGAGATGGGTCATCCTGTGGGCTTATGGTGGGCTCTCTCTATCCCTGGGCATCTGGCATTTGCCTACCATTATCAGGTATGTCTGAAAAAACACCCAGATCGGTAGCCACCAAGATGGGTGCGCTGTTGGTTTATTTTACAGCACGTCTGGAGTGCTCTTCCCTTTCTCCTCCACCCCCTTCGCTTCCTCTATTAAACTGTCTTTGCATCTTCTCTCATGTTAGGACCTGATTTGGAAAATTATTTAACTGCTTGCTTAATTTAATACACTGCAAGTCATTGTGTTGCAATCACAGCTGGCTGCATGGAGAGCTCACCCCGTGAGGCGGCACTGGCAGCAGGGCCTGCTCTGGAGTGCTGAGAAAGGGGCTGAGCCTCCCCTGCAGGAGCTGGGCTGGGGGGCTCTTCCAGGCTGCTGCCTCCAATACTTCTTGGCTGCATCAACACCCAGTGAGTGATCTGGCTGGGGGAGCTCTGGGCCGCTATTTGCTATGCTGCTGTAGCATTTCGGGGTTTCTTTGCACCTCAGGTCTCTTTTGTAATCTCAGTTTGGCTCATCCTCGAGTTCTGCTCTGCTGTTACAGGGCACGGAGCACCCCAGGGCTGGGTGTGGGATTGGTGTCCTGGCAGGTGCCTGCATGTCAGTGCAGCTGACTGAAATACCTCGGGGAGCACATGGCAGGCTGTGAGGTCACTGTTTGAAACAATACTTTCCTCATTACAGAGTAGGGTTTTTTTCCCACCTATTTACCCATCCTGCATGGATGCCTTCTGAGGTGAGGTCTGGAGTGTATGGGCCCTTGGACAGGCAGCACTCCTTCAGAAATCCTCTTCTGCTGCAAAGGGTTCAGATGCAGGGATTCATAGGGGGACTTTTAGAATCGTAGAATCACAGAACTGTTTGGGTTGGGAGGAACCTTGAAGATCATTCAGTTCCAGGTTTCTTGCCATGGGCAGGGACACTTTCCACTACAGCAGCTTGCTCAAAGCCCAATTCAACCTGACCTTGAACATTTACAGTTCAAAGACTTACCCAGTTCAGCACCACCAAAGGGTGTGGCTCCCATTACCCCAAAAATTCCTAGGGTGGATTTTTTTGTGTTTGTCCGGCATCAGGGTTGCACTGCTGAGGGATGCCCACTGGCAGGTACCTGCTGTGTGTAGCTACAGCACCATGCACTGCTGTGGTGCTACCACAGTGCTGGTAATCATGACAAGAATAACACCAGGCGTTGCTCTGAACCCAGGGTGCTCAGCTGTTAGCTTAGTTTGCTCTCTGGTTTATCTCTTGTGTACTCTTTCCTTTACCCACACCCCTGAAGGCATGAGTCTCTGTGGATTGAGGCTATATTGTATGCTGTTTTACATATATATCAAATAATAAATTAACAAGAAAGGGATTTTCCTGAGACAGATCAAGCTTCTTACCAGAGGCGTGTATCAGAAATCACTGTACACATGTAAAATTGCAGGTGGAGCAAGCCCGCACATGGAAATACCGCTCTTCACAAGCAAGAAATTACCATGCTGTTTTGTTTTTCTGTTTCGCTTTCCTCTTAGGAATTTCTTTCTGCTTCCATTCTTTATCTTCTGACCAAATTTCATAGTGCATAGAGTAGAGGAATGTGCGTGGGAAACACTTGGCTGGCCAGGCTGTGTCTTCACCGCACACCCTGCGCTCCCACCGCCCAGGCGCGAAGCCCTTCCCACCACTCACCGAAGTCGCTGTCACACATTTCACCAGTGAGTCACTAATGTGCCTGATGTTCATGCTGCAGCTTGTAAGTGATTAGTGCTTGTTCACACAGCTTTTTTTTCCCCCTTTCCCCTGCTCCTTCTGATTCAGCTGATTTAGATGGCCAATGGCCTCCTCGCTTGCTCACGCTGCCCTTAGTCACAGACCAGCTCTGGGTTCACCAGCCTCCCAGGGGTGGGGATAGGACAAGCGGATGGAGGCTAGTGTTTGGTAATTAGGGACGGGCAGGTGATTTCATGGCACCTCAAAAGAAAGCTTAAGCCTTGCTGGTACCATCTGCCTAAGCATTTCACACAGGAGGTGCTAAAAAGGGATCCTGGAACTTTAGGGATAAGTGTGAGCTGGAAGTGAGCACCAACAAACCAGAGAAACAGGTTTTGCTGCCTGTGTTGGCAGGTGAGCAGCTACTGAGAAGATGTTCATGCAATTCTTTGAGAAATAAAGTTCTGCTGCTTAGGCTGACTGGAGAGAGCTGCTGCCTCTCCAGTCATATTGTGGCCTTGAGATGTATGGGGCTGGCATGGCTGTGGGTATCCATGGCATGGGAATACACCACTCCAGGTCTGTGTTCTGTGGGCTGGCTGCTGCAGTGGAGAGAAGACAGGCAGCAGAGCTTGCTTGGTCTCTCACTGGGGCTCGTATGGGCAGAAATGGTTATTGAGTGGCTGCATAGGGCAAGGTGGCATTCCCTTCTCCAGCAAGGACCCAATGGCCCAGAGGAGAGTCCTGGAATGGATGGAACAAACTGGCAGCATTGCCCTTTGCAATGGTCTGTACCTCTGGGACTCACTGTGCCATGGGGGAATTTCTCTGTATTCAACCAATTTCAGGGCATTTGGGAGCCCTGAGTCAGCAGCAGGAACTGCCTGCGTGCACACGAGGCCATACTGGGAGGGCTCCATGTTGGCCACTGATGACCCTAAAAATTCCCCCCTGGCATCTGTTAAAGTTATTCTTGTTTTCAGGAAGATCTGCTGCCTTCTTACCAACAGCAGTGAGAGCCCTTCCACCACAGCACACAGAAACAAGATACTCTGACCACACGCTTGCTTTTTTCCTTTCTTCATGTTTACCTGGGATTGTAGCCAGATGGGCACTGGAAACTGGTTTCTGGGAGCAGAATTTTGGACAGTGATAATTTAATCTGACCTCCTGTGTAACCCAGGTCAGGGAATTTAACATGGTAATTCCTGCACGAGAAGGAATTAGTCTTCCTGGCTGTGCCATGAACCCTGCTCAGCCCAGCAATTTGTGGTTGAATTAGGTATATCCACTCTTAGGTCTGAGGAAACAATGAATTTTTGAGTTTTCATCTCCCTTGGTGGATAAAGATCTGGTTTTTTCCATTAGCTTTTCTTCCCAGACACATTCAATAGATGTTCGGCAGTTGAATGAGATTAGAGGAATGAGACCCCCTCCCCCGCCATAATAGAGGTATAATTTGGATGTGTACAAATACATTATGCCACTAATACTTTAACCTTGAAAATTCTGGAGTAAAAAGGGTGATGATTACAATTGTGGTGATCTCCTGCAGATGACTGTGAGTTATTTGCTCACATAGTTGTGATTCAGAGGCTGTAGGAGCTGGGTGCAAATAATACAGAAGGAAGTTTATGACTTCCTCCTCCACTTCACCCCTCTGACCGTGCTTCTCTCCTGCCTCCACTTCTGATATTATTTTGGTTATATGAAGACTTGCGAGGGGATGATGGCTCTGTTTCATGGGGTATCCACTTGTGAAAACTGAGTCATGTTCTCCCACAAGAAGAGTTTTTATCAGAGCGTCTCATCTCTTGCATAATACAAGAAAGAAAGACAAATAGGTTGGAGAAAGAAGGCTAAATGTTGAAAGCCTCAGAGATCTCAATCTGACCCCAGCACTCATTAAATGACCAAAGGGAGATCACTCTTCGTCAGTCTTTCCAGCAGAAAGCTGCTCCAGAAACTGCTCCTTGCCTGCCTCTCAAGATAAATGAGTTCATATGGAAATACATCACTTGGATTATGCAGCCGTATGTGCATTTTTTGTATTTATCTACACACATACTTACTTGAATAATATATACAAACAGATCCTTGCATATACCTGAGCGCCTTCAGTTTGAACTAAGAGCTGTCAGTGCTCATAACTTCCAGAAGAGGTGAGATATATATATATACACACACACATATGCATCAGCTTTCCCTGTTTTCCCTGCCAAAGACAGGAATCCCTGTGCCTTTGAGCAGCATGGAACAGGCATTTCCATCATGCTAGGGCTGGCTAAACCAGAGAGAGGTGCAGACATAAAACAAAGCTATCCTGGCTGGGAGGGAAGAAAAATCTCTAATTAACCAAATATACACCCAGGGCCCAATGCTGCCTTTAGTACAGCTGTGCTCCCTTTTTGTGCCACTGGCATAATGTAATCTGTAGAGTGAGCTGATTTATTTTTCTTCCGGTTTTTCAAGTTGCAGATTCTGTCACTTACCTGCATAAAACTCCTTCTTTCACATAAAACTCTGTCTTCATTTTACCTAGTGGATTAGCACTGCTCAGTCCGTGGCCTTTTGCATCTGTGCAGCCATCTGAGAAAACAAGCCTTTTGCCAGATAGCTTAAATTAATAAAGCTGAATTTTTCCTTCCACCAAGGCCAGCAAACTGAAAAAGGCAGAAGCCCTCCAGAGTGGTTTTAAACATACAGGTCAAAGGGAGAGAAAGATAGAGGAGAAAGAGCCTGCACAAAAGTCAGCTGCGGAATGAATAGCAAATGTGTTTGCATTCATTGTCTTATTCCTTCTTCTAATTCTTCATCCCATTTCCTTTTCCATGGGTAAATGGGGTAAGTGGGTCTCAGGTTGTCTGTGTTTAGTGGAGTACAAGGAAATCCTGTTGCAAAGCACATCACTTATGGCACAGTTTGGTGGTGTATGTTTTACGACATTCAGGGAAGGAAGGTCTTTTCCTTGGCAGCTGAAACAGCCTACATAAAATTAGGCTGTGCTTTCTCCCTGCAGTCACTGCTTGTGGCTCACTGAATAAGAAGCTTTCTTTAAAAAGATAAGCTCAGCCTGGAGACTAGCGATCATCTGGAATGGGCGGAAATCAAAACAAGGCTGTCGTGTTGGTTTTTTTCTTTTCTCTTGGCACCTGATGAATTTTCCCCATGTAGAATAATTTGGAGCCAGGATTTTTTTTCCAGAGCTCCAAGATCGTTACTTTGACTGTTCACACACTTTCTTTTTCTAACAGAGTTTTATTTTTCAAACCAATTTTTCATCAGACCAATAAGTGGGGAGCTTGTGGAGACCTGCTCATATGTGAACCTGGAGAGTGGAGGGGAAAACCCAAACCAGTATTGCTGCATCGCTAATGGTGGAGAGGCTCAGATAACAATTATGGCTGCTGGATATTTAGGCTCTGCATTGAACTCACCTTTCCTGGCTACCTTTACAGCTCACGTTTAAACAACAAGCACTTTCTCTTTCCCAAGGCTTTTCCTTAATTGGATTTTTGTTGTGCTTTTTTTCCTTCTCATCTGTGGCTTAAGAAACTGTAAAAAAATAGCTTGGAGGAACCAAAAAGAGCCAGCACTTTAATTTCAGGCAGGAATTACACAGCTTTCCTAAAAAGTCATTTTGCCTCTTGCTTACAGCAGGGGAAGGGAAGGCATTTCGTTCTGCAGAAGTTGGTGATGATCCTGAAATGCAAGTTTTAATCAGCAATTGCATTTAAATCAGCATTTATGGTAAAGGGAAGGGCTTTGGGAAGGTGATGACTTTTATACTCTCTTTGCTCTGTACCTTTTCCTGTGGTCTTGCTGGTCCCGCAGGGTAACAGAGCTGGCATTGGCACAGTGGCTGCTTGACTCCTGTTCCTGTTCCCAGTGGCTGAACCATCCCTGTCCACAATAACTCCAATGCTGTGGGTTAAACTAAGGACTTCACACCAGGCTGTGTAGTGCTTTATCTCATGAACAGCCATGTCACCTGGAGCAGAGGGCATAGCCCTGCCCGGGAGGGGAGGGTGAGCACATCAGTGACTAAAACCCCCTTATCCACAGCATCACTGAAAGCATCCCCACTGGAAATAAAAACATCCTCTTCTGCGCCAGCACAGCTGAAGGAGTGGTGAGCTGCAGCAGAAGGTGAGAGCAAACTGGGTAGGATGCCCACCGAGAGCCCTTCAGAAGCCAAACAAGCAGTGCACAAGTGCTCACTGTTTTTCAGTAGATCCCTGCAATAACCTTTCAGTCAAGAAATATATTTCAAATAATATGGTGGGCAACTCGATATTGGCAATGAGGGAATAGAAAGATATTTTGTACCTCATTGCATAGAAAGATTTCTCAGTACAGAGCTATAAACTACTCTCACTGTGCTCTGGAGTTATCAGTCTCCATGGCAGTATATCCTACAGAGGTTCTTCAATAAAATTAAGGATTTAACCTTCTTCAAGAGAACTACTGATGGGCACTGTGCATAGTCCTGCCCCTCCAAGATTTTCATTGTCCTGTGTCCCACAGACTCACAAATGTATACAAACATTGATCTTTATAGCACAAATGCTGCTGAAAATTCAAAAGCAATGCTTGTTCTGCCATCATATAGTTTTGCCAGTTTTCAAAATGCACTGGACACCAACTGCCAGCTGTTTTGAAGAAGCATTCACTCACAGGCCTTTAGTCAGAAATGCTGCAGATTTAGTGATAAAGCAATGGTGAGATTTTTCTCACGTCACTGTGATGGCAGCTGGGTTCAGGTCTGAACTCCTGATTTGGGGGATGCAGCAGTACCTTGCTGAATAAACAACAACACTCGGTGGGCATCCTGAAGTCACTGAGTGCTAGAGAGCTTTCTTCTTCTCTCCAGAAGATTGCAGCATCGGGTTGTGTCAGAGCTGCAGCTGCTGCCAGGGATAGGACTGCTGCCAGAGATCTGGAGACATGCTGATTTCCACGCTGCTTTTCTGGACTTTGTTGCCTTGTAAAAGAAGTAATCAACTGTCTTTCGTAAGAACAGGGCATTGCATTGTTGCAGCATTTTTCACTTCCAAATCACTTTACAAATATTCAGTGGTGCATCTCACAACACACCTCCAGTGGGCTGTGGATATGTTTTATCTTAATTTTGTAGTTGTATTTAATCAAGCAAACAGGAAACTAGTTTCTTGTCAAATCTTCATTTTGTGGCCCTCAGGCTAGACCCACAGGCACAGTCCTGTCCTCTGTCTGGCTTGGGGTTGGTCTATAATCAGCCTGGGATGGCATTGCTACAGAAGAACAGCTCAGAGAAGGATCTGAGGGCAAGGTGCCAATGCCAACACTAGGCCTAGAGTGACTGAATTCATTGTTTTACCTCCAAGTGTAAATGTTTAAGCTCTTGGGCATTTGCAATCTTCTCCTCTCAGCCTGTTCTAGACAGTGAATGGCATTTTGCAACCACAGATCATCCTCTCTGACCAAAGAGTTTGTTTTAAAGGAATCTGTTCTCTCCAGTTTATAGCCACACAGGCCAACAGAAAATGACTCAGTGATAAAATGTGGTTGTATAAATCTCTCCCAAAGCATATTTTCATTATCCATTAACTGTATGTAGTCAATAGTGAAGAACAGGTAATAAACATCAGGAATACAGCAGCAGGATGGGTGAATGCTGATCCTGGAGGAGACCAAAACATGAGCTGCCAGGCTGCTGCTGGGATCCTGGTGCTCCTGTCCCTTCAGCCAGGACAGACTTTATGCTCCCCAGAGGACATAAATAATACTTAGTGATGACACTGTGTGTTCTTTTTTCCCATCCTGCAGCAGCATATTCACACATCTTCATGATAAGCTTTTCAATTTGTAGTTCTTTTAATTTTAGTGAATAAAATATATACAAATATCTATGAAATATATACAGGCTGCCAAGAGAAGATGGGTATGCCACATCCCTGGAGGTGTTCAAGGCCAGGTTGGACGGGTCTTTGAGCAACCCGGGACAGTGGAAGTTGTTCCTGCCCATGGCGGGGGTGTTGGAACTGGATAATCTTTAAAGCCCCTGTCAACCCAAACCATTCTAGAATTCTATGATTCTGTGACAACCATCAGACCACCGTCTGAAGGTTCCAAATAACCTTATTTTTAATCAAGTGCACTCACTTTATACATGATATTGCACTGAGATTTTAAATGTGGTTAGAAAGCTACGTAAGTCGCCAAGGCTACAGCTTTAAGTCCCATCTCTGCTGCTCAGACCTCCTGGTTAGGATACAGTTCAGCAAACCGTGCCAGGCTCATTTTCAAAATGCATTTTCCAGAGGCTCTGTGTAAATAAAAAGGCTGCAAAAAAACCCTGACTGCTAATGAGGGCAAACTCCAGGAAGCTGGAGTGCTTGGTCTCTGTGCCTCACATGTCGATAGCCTTTTAACACGAGAGTTTGACAAAGGCCAATGACTCACTTCAGAGGAAAAACCCACCATGGGATGGTAGTTCCTGATTCTCAGAGACTCTTTAATCTGAGCATCCTGGTGCATCTGCTGAGAGGTTAAATCCATGGATACTGCTCAGGTTTCTATTTAACATTTAGAGGCCAAACACCACATCTGAAAACATGACACTGCTCTTGTCCTTGCCCCTATACCAGACTCCACAATTAACCCATCCATATGTGTTTGTAAAGCACAGTAAAACAAATAAAGGCTGACTTTCCCAAACTGCAGCCACAGTATATGAACTTATAGACATGGGCAGAAAACTTTTCCACATCAATGGATTTCTTGCTTGTCTGGATCACTTGCATGTCTGTATTTCCTGCTGCTATTAAGAATTGTGGCTGTCATCCTACAGGAATGGTTCTTTAGTTTTTAAAGTGCAGCTAACCATCAGGCGGGCAAGATAGCGCAAGCCACACGGACTGAGCTCCTCTGTGATCTCACTCCATTACACAACACTGTGAGGAGCCCCAGTGGTATAACATTGCACAGAACAAGCTCCAAGGAGTTTGGGGGTTATAGACAGTTCTGAGGAATTATTTTATGTCATGAGAGAGAGAAATGGGAATGAACGGGAGTTCAAAGCCTGGATTACCATTAGGCCAGCAAAACACATTCCTATAGTCTGCAAGTATACAAAGACATCATAGTTGGCTCATTTCCTTTCCTCTTGCCTGCAGCAGCCACAGCTCCAGCCCCACTTTATTTGCACTGCATCAATGTGTCAAAAAAATGTGGCTCTGGGGCCTCATCCTCATCCAGTAGGTGTGAGGTAGCTCTGTGTGAATGCCAGCTGGGGCTCAGGCTGGCACCTCAGTCCTGGGCAGGGAAACTTATTTCCATTACATTATCTCTTTTGTTTATTGGCTTTTCTCTTTTCCCTTAAAGGTATTTATATTTAAACCATAAAATATGATCAGATTCAAACTTGTTCTGGACAAGCTCTCCTCAAAAGTGTTTGTATTTTAAGTTTCTTTTTAATTTTCCCATGACATTGATATGTCTGCTTGTAGGGAAGCACAGTGATAGGCAGGCTGGGCTTAAATCCACCAAAATCTTTTTGGATTTATATTACCACTGAACTCCTGCCAGGGGCTGAGGCAATGGCAGGCTGAAGGCTGAGGGAAGAGCTAAGGACCCAGGGGAGATGGGGTCACTCTGGAAGAGCAAGAGAGAAAAAACAGAGGTCTGAAAAACAGAGGTCCCACCCTAAAACCCGGAAGGTGCAGAAGGAAAAAGAACTGTTAACCTACCCCTAATGCCAACCTACCCCTTGCAGGGATTGTTGCCCAAGGGACACAGGAGATATTTTGCTTTCCAAGCCTGTGCTGGTCCTTGTGTTTCAGAGCTTCTCTGCTTTTTCAGGGCTCACCCCTGGATCTCTCCCTGCTGCTGAGGGTGGAGCAGACTTGGATGCCCTGGATGTCTGCACTTACTTCTGCTGCCTCTGTGTATCATGGGGGGGGAGGGGGATTATGCCATTTTACTGGATTTTGGATGATACCTCATATGTTTACTGGGCTTTGCCCTCAGCTATGGTGAACATAGTCTTTAAAAGAAACCTCAGACCCATCTGTGTGCTCAGTGCTTTGCAGAACTTTCATGTTTGCCGAAATGCATCCTAATGTCCCTTCTGTTCCTTCCTGCGAGCCTTCGTGCAGCAACCTCCTGCAGTTGTTTTAGTTATCTATATACATTTCTCCTTGAATTGGATGACTTCTCCCTTCCTAGACAGATTACACAAAGTATTCCTTACCCAGACACCATGAGTCTTTCCGCCCCCAGCAATTGACACACAGCTCCTTGCTGAGCCTCTCTTTCCATAAATAATACATGCCCGGATTTCTTAAATTCTTGGTCATCTTCCTTGATTCAGCTACATGTCAATGACCTGTGTTATGACAAACAAGCACATCTGCAGCTGGAATCCCATTTAATAACTTTTTTCCCCTATTATACAAATAGAAATACATACTGTAGTCCTTCATGGGTGCAGCAGGGAAATTACCATGATGGTTTCTGCACCCCGTTAGCAGCTCTGACCTGGTTTAACATGGGCTGGCTCACATCGCCTCTTACTCAGTGTTTTCCATGGATGAGGTGCAGATAAGCCACATACAAGGAGCTCATAGGTTTGTGTCTCATGTGATGAGACAGGAGAGGATGGAGTTCATGCCAACTAACTGAGATGCTCTAGCTAAACTCCTAATTACCCAGTCTCTCTCTATCCACTTGGTTTAATCCAATCCCCTTGTCTCTGTCAGAGTGACATGTTTGTTTTTCCCACATTGTTCCCTACAAACGCTGGTAGAAGAACAGCTTCACCAAAAATGTGGTGAGTGGAGCAAAGGCATCATCTTCCCAGCATGGATCATCTTTATGGGTGTGGTAACAGAAGTGAGATTCCCACGCTCAGCCCAATGAAATCCAGTGGAAACAATGAGATCAGAAGCAGAAGCACATGAGATTCATTCTGGTTCAACCAGTAAAGTATCAGTTACCAGTTAACAGTTCATTTTTCTCCACAGAGCACTTTCTTCCAGAAGAGGATCTCCTTTATGTCCGTATTGCCTCCAAAATATCTGTCTCCCTGTGGAAAGGCAAACTGTCTCATGCTGCTTTTTATGGCTAATAATACACACATCCTTAAGAGGAATGGATGTTTTCCACACCTTTTTTACCCTTTTTTACCCTTATAGCATCGAGGACTGAAGCCTCCTCCCTGTGCTGCCACATTTGCATGCAGTACTGCTGTGTTGCTAAGCAGGGGGGCTGCTTTCCCAAATGAGTTCTGCTGTTGTCTCATGTCCTGACCTGCTCTGTTTCCACATGCATGAACATCCTCCTTCCCCCACCCTCTCAGTGGGGGTAGCGCATGGCCCTGCCACACTCCTGTGTTTCTCCTGTGAGGAGACACTCTCTATCCTCTTTATAGCCACCCCCTAAGTACTGGAACACTGTGATGAGATTTCCCCTAAGCCTTCTCTTCTCCAAGGAGAAGGGACCTAAGTCCTTCAGTCTTCCTGCCAAACCCTGTGTTCAGAGCATGTCCTGCTAGACATGCCATGTTTATACAGGATCTCCTTGCCCAGCCCATATTTACTGCCCGTGACCTTGCCATTCTGCCATGTTTACGTTCCATGGCCCGGATTTACATACTGCGACATCCGAGGCCCTGCTGCTTGTCCATGTTTTAGTCTCCCAACATCTGTCACTCACTGCACCTTTGCTCTTGGGTTCAAAGTGTAAAATGAAATGCAGTCATAAGCAGAAGATTAAAAAACCACAAGTGAAACAAGACACTTAAATCCATGCGTACTTCTGCTGATGTCCTTGATAGGAATTGATCCTTCCATCCCCCTTGATATACAGCCGGTGGACCCTTTGTACTGTGTGGGATACAGAGATCAAAACATGCACATTTAATGAGCTCATTTCTAACAATATTTTGAAGTTGTCTTTTTCTAGTCTGTCTCCTAAATTCTCTCTGGCTATACTTTGCATTTCTCTCATTAGAAACATGCTCTTCCAGTCAGGCTGCTGACGTTGCAGAGAAAGTTGCTGCCCTCGATTGGAAGCTGAAACATAATTTGGGATGCCTAAATTTACATTCACACACACACACACATACACAGAGTTAAAACTCTCAAACATCCATTGAACTTTTTAACCCAAGTAGCTCACTAAAATTCAGGATTTTGTAAAAGAAATCCAGTTACAGAGAGAAAGCTGAAGGTGAGTTCAAACATTTTTATATGGCTGCATTGTCACAAGAAAGTACAAAGTCCTACTTCCCTGAAGACAGGAGCTGCAAGTTACTGTTCATGAAGAACTGGCTTTCTTTGAGCTTTTCCCAGGTTTTCTCTCCTGCACGCTCTGCCCAGCAACATATGTCTTTGATTTTGCAGGCTGTCTGCCTGCCTTTTCTGCAGCTTCAGAGCTGGGTGTTTCTGCTCCTCAGCCACGGGCTCACCCATGCCTCTGTTTGCACATCCAGACTCCACATGATCCATGGAAAAATGTCCTCACTGGGATCTATCAAATTCCTATGCTATCAGTGCCTTTCTCTGTGCTTACTTTGGGTTTTTGAGACTCCTGCTTTCCTAAAAGACCTCTCACAGTTAAATTAAACAAAAGCTGGGGAAGACATGCTGGCCAGGAGCTTTTGCTCAGCCTCCATCATAGCTTTCTGGTTCACAGCCAGGCTGACATCCCCTTCCCTGTGCTGGGGACCCACTGGAGAGGCTTCAGCCAAGTGTCCTCCAACATCCTGTCACCCTGTGGTCAGTGCCAAGCCTTCCAGAGCTGCCAGAGCAGGCTCTCCTATACCTGCTTCTCTGCTCTCAGCCTGATTATTTTGGGGCTACTCACACAAGAGGCAGATCTGACACAAGCCTCCCATAAAAGGGCTGGACCAGGATGGGACCAAACAGTTTCTGCTGCCAGTGTGGTGGCTGGGAGGGATGCCCAGGGCCCCGAGCACTCCAGGAGCACAAAACGTCAGTTTTCAATCAACCCCGAGCTCTGGCTGTAATGAGGATGTTGGCCCGCACTTTAAAAAGCTTGAACTCATCAACATTTGAAGTTTTGTGCTGTCAGGCTCAATTAATATCGTTATGCATTGTCCTGCTATGTGACCTAACTCACAAATTGTTTCTTTCCAGCCCACAACAGTTTGCAGACAGAAATAAGCCCAATTCATGAGCGTATGAAGGGCATGTGCTCAGTGGCTTCATGCACACCATGGGTCACGCATTTCCCATGCTGTCCATCAGCAGTTCAGTGAAAGCTCCTGTCCCATTATACACAGCAACAGTACTCTCCAAACTGCAGTAAGGATTTAGAACTTAATGGAACCACACACTTCCCCTCCTCAGAGCCCTGCAGCTCATGCGTGGCTGCTGAGGTGTGCAGTGCTCACTGGATGAACACACCATAGGTTGTGATTTCTGATACTGCAGCACACATGCTGTTAGAAAACCACCTCGTTTCCTCAAAATTCACCTGGTTACAGTGTGCAGCCACGGCTTTTATTATCCCTTTCTTTTTTTCAGGTTTCAGTTTTGCAAAACAAATGCATATACTGTAGTCAAACTCCCTTCACTCTTGTTTTTGATAATTTGAGGAGGCTGAGTCTGTATTGCTCATTAGAAGTGTTTTGCTCAGCTAATTCCCACAACACTTTTCTTGGCTTCTTCAGTTTGCTGGAGTACTTTAAAGAGGGCACCAGAACTGCAAGAACTTTTTTTCAGGATCAGCTTTAGACAATTAGAGAGGCAAAATATCTTCTCTGCTGCTACTAAATTTCCTTGCTTGTACAGACAGAAATTGCTTCATCCTCTTCTGTCACTGTGGGAGTTCACATTGTGTTGCTTGACAGATAGGATCCCTCAATCCTTCCAGTGCTTCCTTCTGCTTTTCAGAGGCAGCCTCACTCTGCAGATGGTCAGCTCTCTTTGCTATGAAATCTGTCATTTTCCATCTCTCTAATTTAAAACACAGGTTGTTTGAATCGGCTCCATTTAGCTCTCTCTCCAGATGATTCTGGATGACAGCCTTATCTTCATCATTATTTATCATTCTGTTAAACTTTATGTCACCTACAGCAAATTACCTCAGCAGCATTTCTTATATTTGCTCCCAGAACAGTGTAGGATATTTTGAGTAGCATTGAGTAGATACTGATCCCTGCAGTTCATCATTAGATGATTCTCCATTGACAGTCACTGTTTGAGACCTATCAATTATCATGTTCGCAGTCCAATTAATGTGTGCTTTACTGGCAGTGTGTGCTGGTCTTTTTAATTGCAATGCTACAGGAGCGCCAAGCTCTGAAAAGCCCTATTTACCATCCCCACTCAGCTGTTCAATCCCCCCAATAATCAAATGAAACTAGTCTGAATAAGACAGTGAACCATGAATTATGTTCTTATTGGTGCCTCCTTTGTGAAATGAATCTTGCTAATGGAATTATTCCCATTACCTTGTCTGAGAGTGGTGAGATACCTGGCCTGTAGTTATGCCAATAATCTTGATTTCTATATGTGACTGCCTTAACACGGGACCATTTCTTCCCTCTTGAACTTTCCACCTTTTCCAGTGTTTATCATCAGTGTGCTAAGTCTCCCTCCCCTAACTCCTCTGTGGCTCTAGATTTCAAGTTACCTGGACCCACTGATTCTCTGACAAGCTCACCATTGTGCTGTTAATGGACTGGGAAGCCATAGAAACCCTCTGTTCTCTCTTGCCAATACAGAAATACTTACTGAATGTTTTTGTTTTCTTCAGTGGATCTCTCAAAATGTTTCTGATTGCAATTTTACGAGGAAGTTTCTCAGTCTGGTTGCTGTGCCAAGTTCCCCATTCATGTAGGCTGTTTTTGTCTGGCTCAGCTCTATCTGGGTATAAGGATGTTGGCAAATAGGACTGGCAGAGACTTGCTGTGATATAGTCTTGTGGCCTTATGATATAATCCCTTTCACAAACTGTTTAAGCTTAGAAGTGACTGGATTGTTTGTTTCTCTGGGAAAGGCTCAGAGAGTGACATTCCTCTGGAAGAAACCTCTTTCCAATTTCCAGCCTAACCTTATTCATGGCCAGCTTATAAATAATTTGCTGCACTGACTTTTTCTTTTACCTTAAGCATCTTTTCCATGTCTCACATGTACTCTCATGTTGTATAACAGCCGTATTATACAACATAATCTTGGATGTGGTGGGTTAAGGAGCCAAGGTGTTTTTGTTTCTCCATGTCTAATAGACTCCCAGTTCTTCCAGCCGTTCAAGCTATTCTTCTCTGAGTTTGCTCCAGTTTGAATCCTTTTTTCCTTACTTTAGGATGACCAAATGAGGTCTTATTGAGGCTTTGCACAACAATACTGATATTTCCTTTTTTTTTTTGCTGGAGATACTTCACTTGATGTGTCCCTCTCTCTTAAATGCCTTATTTCATGCATTCTTGCTTCTTCTTAAGGGATGGAGACACTGCGGAAATGGCAAGAAAAGTAAAAATAAAAATACCTATAAAATAAATCACAGACTATGATTTCCAAATTCTCCACAGTATCTTAGGGTTGTAATGTGACTTTCATGAGTGTCTCAGCTCCAGTGCAGTTTTCTGCAGTGCTTAGGTGTGTGATGTACATGCAACCCTTACATCCAAATTCGGGTAAACCCCTACCTGCACATTTAGGTCCTTAAAACACCTGACTTTAAGCACATGGAGTACCTCTTAAAAAGGATTCACTTAAATACATTTTAAACAATTTCCTTAGAGGTCATACAGTGGGCATGGTGTACAGCTCTGAGAGCAGTGTAGATGGGATGTGTCAGTAGTGACTAATCATGACTGTATGGAAAGTCTTCAAAGTATTTGGTTAATAAAACAAACAGTAGAATTTTCCTTAAATAGTCTTATACCAGGAAAAACTAACAGTAGTTTTTCCTAGAAGATTGAAGGATAACTCACTGACAGACCTTGATACAGAAAAGGAACATATGTAGGATCCCCAGCCTTCTCACTTGTGTTTCCTCTGGTAATTGAGTGACCAATATTTTTATGGTATTGGCTCTCCTCTTCTTATGTGCTGCTTATCACCTTACACCTTACAGAATATTGTCTTTTATGCCATCCATCAAGGATCCAGCTTCCCACACACAGAAAGGGAATACCCAAGAAGGCCAGCAGGGAGGAGAGGAGGCAGAGGATGGTCACTACATGAGGAAGACCCATGTGTGCCTCAATTCATCTACCACTAGAGGCAACTGAGGACCTTGAGATACATGTCCGTAAAATCATGAAGAAGGCCAGCTGAGAAGAACTGCCTGCTTTTACTGTCACTACAGGATGAAAACAAAGATAAGAGATGCAAATTCAAAATTCACAGAATGAAATGCTTCTTTACACAGTGCCTGAGCCCGTAAGCTATGGGCATGTGTAGGCTGACAGAGTACCTGGAGCGAGTGTCATGCTACATTTGCATTTTCCTTATTTTTTTCCCTAGGTGTCCATTTTTGATCCCTGTTGGCAACACGATTATTGGCTGGCTGAGCCTTTGGTTGGAGCTGACACAAATGTTTTCTATCTTTGTGCAGAGTAGGTGCACGTCTGCTCGGTTTCGTCAGCACTGCACCATCAAACACAGGCTCTTGACCTACTTCCTTATGGTACTGCGTGGATGGGGAAGCAGGAGAGAGGTTTCAGTGGAACTGTTCTTGTTCCTGGCTCCCGTCCTTGGCAAATCTATATTGCAGCAGGCCTGAGATTAGCTGCATCTCTGATCACAACGGGTTTGTGTTGCTATTGATTGTTTTTCCTTGCTTGACAGTAGTGTGCCATAGTGGCTGCCCCTCGTCTCCAGCAGCACGGCTTTATGTTACAAATAAAGCAATTTTGGGAGGAGTTGGTGTTTAGAGCAGTGCTCCTGCTTTGCTTTCTCCTCCACCCTTGGCTGCACAGTCTCTTCCCACCTCTCCTCTCCTCTGCCACTCATCTTACTCTACAGTAAGCTGATTCAGGGATTCAGTCCCCCAGAAATTGTTTCTTATATTGTGGGGTTATGGTTCCCAAGGGTTAGCACCACAACGTGGTTCACAATGAAGTCAGAGGACTGTTACTGGTCCAAGGGAACAGTGGGAGGGGATGGGAAAGGGGAACAGGAATACCCTTTTCATGAGCCACTGTTAGATTCTGCATCATGAACCCTTTATCTCAGAAAACTCTGAATCTGCCTGGATGGAAAGTTTACACTTCTGTCCATATCAATTCACTTTGGAGGCAAATTTGCATATTATAGTCCTTTGAAAGATGATTTTTTAAAAAAAAAATTGTTATTTTCCTGTGTTTTCATCTCAGGCATTAATTTCTTGGAAACAAAAAGCATTGTAAGTCACATCTGCATGAAAGACAGAGAGAAGACAATATTATTTTAAAATATGACTATTGTTAATGGGGATAAGATAATTAACCAGTAATTAAATTTATGACAGTATTTTTCAAGACAGAAAATCAAAACTGTGCTTGCATTACAATATTGATATAAAGCCTCTGCTCTAATAATGTTAGGTATCTAATAGCAATTTCAAGCATTTAATTAGACTAGTTCAGGTTAATACCTCATCTTGCACTTCAAATTATCTTTATGCTCTTTACAAATAGCTACTAATTAAGCCTTATGCTATTCCTGCCAAGTCAGTTAATAGCATTATACCAGGGATATGAAGACCAAAGAGGTTTGACTGTTTCTCCTCCTGTCATGCTTCCCTGAGGAGGCAAAGGTTTGCTCCAACCTTATGCTCCTCTGCCTGGTGCTGAAGTTAGATGACAGGGACCGGGGCCCTAGAAGAAGGTGACCAAATTATGCTAAAAGAGTCAATGGTGACAAGCTGGGAGTGCTTGGACTCAAGTGAGAAATAGGTTGGAACAGTTTATATTAGGGATTCCAGTCACCTGGAGATGGAGACTGCTGGGACTTGATGCATTTCAGAAACATTTGGGTACTTACTTTTAGCTGGTATAAGACAGAAAAGGGGAGTGGGAGGAGGAGCAAACAGCACAGGGCAATGCCAGGATTGTTGGTGATGGTCTCCATGATGGACTCAGACAGAACCAGGGTGTGATGAACTGGCAGGTGGCTGCCAATGCTGCCAGCCTGGCATAGACACCGGCTTGGTGATATGCTCCAGGACACCCGTTCCCTTGCCACCCAGGAAAAGATTTACATGGGACTATGAATATGGCTCCCTACACGGGTGGTTCCTTATCATCAACCATTTCTCACATTTCTCCTCATTTCCCTCCTCTTGCCCAGTAGCCTCCTCTCAAGCCATGCTCTGTTAAAGGGATGGTCATTTTCTGGCCCCTAACACAAGGCACAAAGGCCAGAGAAGTCCAGAGAAGCCACAGTGGCTTCCTCAACACCTGAGTGAGTGCAGAAACATCACAGCTTGGTGAGTACTCCCAGAAAGGAGTAACCAGTCTAGGTTTGACCTTGTCCTCACCATAGGCAGATGGAAACTCATGTCTTCCCCTTGCCAGGTGCATTTTGTGTCGTTCAAGCATTAGGCAAAACATAAAGTTAGACCAGGAGAGGGGAGAGTTGAGCCCCAGTCTTCTGGCTTGTTGCAGCCAAGCAAAACAGCTCTCACTCCAGTTTCTCCAACATCTACATTTTAAGCAGCATTATCCCTGTTCTGCTACTTATCCAAGGAAGTGCCCTGCTCTGAAACCTGAAGGCATAAAGGCTTTTGAAGGTCAAAGCTCAATATCTTCCACTGTCCCGACTCCATGCTGGTTTGGGATAGGGCTGAAGAAGTCTGAATTATGCAGTTTTGAGCCCCCTAAAAACAATCTTCTTGATCTCTTCCAGCACCTGCAGATGTTTGCTCTGTCAAATCAATTTGACTGTGACACTCCTGCCAAACCTTGCTGGAGTGGCACAGGATATAATGAATGCTTACCAAAAGTACAAAGATGATTTCATGGACAGCACTTGTGAAGTATAAAGTGATATATAACCTGCAAAACAAGTTTAATGAAATGCTTTTAATTGCTGTGAGTTATGTAACCACATTAAAACAGTGGCATCAACACCAAAACATAGAAGATAAGCTAGGATTTTTCAAGTTGGGATAGTCAAAAAGTGCTAAAAATTCAACTTCCTCACTCACATTACTGCATATGCGGACAAGGAATCAATTGCTGATTTTTATGTTAAAACAATCACTACAGTTTGATAATTACTCTGTGTGCTGCTATTTAGAACACAATTCTCCACTTTTTCTGCATCACAGAGAGGAAGAGGATGGAGGAAGGTACTGTCCCTCACTCCACCAACCTGCTGGAGCCAGAGCTTCCCCTCTTCTCACAGCTGAGGGACTGAATGACCCCATATTGTATTGGCTGACTCTAAACAGCCATCCCTGATGACCTACACTTCTCCCCTTCTTAGAAATCCTCACAACTAGCCAAGTCTTTTTGCAATCTGTTTATCTCGATAGTAAAATTTTTCCGCATTTGGATTAGATTGATTTGCATTGATGAGATATGAGATGATGGAGGGTTTTAAAATTTCTTTTGAGGAGGTAGCTTTCTCACACAGACCAAATTTTGGTCTCTTTGCCTAAATCCACATTCTTTAGTCTGTTCAAAGCTTAACATTGTTTTGGCTACCTGAACATCTTCTAACAAAAGGCTGCTGATCTTCATTATTGCTACCAAGAGGTAATGGCCACAGAAAATTACTTTGCCATCCAGTGAGATATGGAAGGAGTCCTCATGTGCTGAAGCTGTGGTCACAGATGAGCCCTCTCTGCCCTGCAATAGTCTAATTTAGAAGCAGGAAATTCCTCAGAATAACCAGCTCCTAGTCCCAGTTGAGAGCTGGCTGATAAAACCACTGTGAAATATTTAACTGTGCATAGTAGCACAAGATTAAGAACAGATGTGATCTAGAAAATCAGCTATACCTAGAGCAAACACAAATCTCTGCCCAGCATCCCTGGCTCCAGCAACATCTGGCACACTGTGCCTGGCTGGCAAGGGCTCTGCCTGGCACCTCTGCACCTTGTCCTGCTGCTGCTCTCTCCCTGCTGGTACCTGGGAAGACCTGATTGTTTCCCATTTCTCAGGAGCTGCCTTTATATCTGAATCATGTAACCACAGAATGGTTTGTGTTGGAAGGGACCTCAGAGATCATCCAGTTCCAACCCCCTCACCATGGGCAGGGACAGCTTCCACTGTCATGGATATGCCTGTGCCACAAATACCCGCAATAAAATCCTGGTGCCTGAGAACACGGAGAGGTCACAACGCTGTTGTTCTCGCCCAAGGACACAGGAAGAGCTCGTGTTGCATGGAGTGGTAATACACGTTCTTAGGCAAACTGAGAGAGCTGGAAAAAGCAGACAGTGCAGTCTCAGACCCCCTTTGCTATGCATCTCAAGGACCTTCTGAGATGAAAATTTGCCTTCCTTCATTAGGAGCTGGACTCAATGACCCTTCCAACTGAGCACATTCTGTGATTCTATGATTAAAAGGGGTTATTTAAAAGGCAGTGACCACAGAGTGGCTCAGCGGACAGGTACAGTGTGGCATTTGCAAAGTGGCCAAGGGGCATTTGGGGTCCAGACTTAGCCTGGGTATTTGCTGCCCACAGCTGAGCACTCAGATTATCCTTCTCTCCATGTGACCTACAGCACTGCAAAGCAGAAAACTCTGCATTGGGCCCGTTTTGGTGCCAACTGGGGCTGTTGGGGGACTTCCAGGAATGCATTCCATGTGTGCAGTGGTGAGCTGGGCTGCTGCATCCCAGGATAGGTCTGAGCCCTAGGGGTGAGTTGGGGTAGGAGGTGGAGGACAGCCAGCCCTGTGGCTCAGACCATGGCTCCCGCAGGATGTGGGTGTCTGATCCACTCGAGACCAGCCTTGGTTTCATGTGAATATGAACTGCCTCAAAACTGGCAAGTGTTTGGAACTCAAACATCATTTTATGATCATTACAGGAACTGGGCAGAATGTGGATGCTCAAACTCACATTTCAGTTTCTCAAAAGACATGACTCTGCTTTCCAGCTGGACGATTACCAGAGTTTTCCAGGTACTGACAGCTCAGAGCTTTCAGTGACACCAGTTGCAACATTTCTGACAGTCTAAGTTACTTTTATCTGGGTGCCTTGTATAAGGGTTCAGGAGTATGAATTTTGGTTCTGGTCTTTGAAGCTTCATCCAGTCACAATATTTCTCTGCTCCATGGCTCTAATTCCACAGCCTTGTGCTTTGGATTTACATTACTTACTTTCTCTACATTTCATTATCTTTTTGGTGTTACCCAGCAGGTATTTTTATAAGAATTTATCTACTTATAAGTGTCAAGTGTTTTCACAATAAATTCAAGGGGAAAAAAGTGAGAGTAATTCCTTTGCACAGGGACTACTGTCGCTCAGGCAATTCTCTGCCTCTGTACGACCAAGTGAATGGGAACAGGATGTTTTTGTTGCTATCCAGAGGTGGCTGGCTGGCTCTGACTCGCTGCATGAAGTTTTACCTGCAGCCGCTGAAACACTCTTGAGTCACAAGGAGAGGCACAGCAGCTGACAGTGAGAGGTAATCACACAAAGGATATTACAGCCATGAAAGCACTTTCGGCACTGCTCCTGGTGGACAGCAGCAGCAGGGCACAAATATATCTATGTAGTTCTTAATTAAAGACAAAAAGTGCCTGGATCCCTTCCCCCCGCCCACCCCCTCTTATTTCCCAGACCATAAACCAAATCTTCAGCAGGTATAAACTGGCACAGGCTTTCTGACTTCAAAGGAGCTGCATTGGTTTGAACCAACAAAGATTCTGGTGCCATATGGCCCTAATTATGTTAATGTGAGGCCCAAAGGATGCAGTGCAATAATAAAAAGGAAATACTATGTGATCCATCATCACTTTGGCACTCAAGGCAGGACTTTCAAAGGTATTTAGGCACCAAAAGAAGTAGACAAGTGTGTCAGAGATTTTCTGTGTTCCATTTCCCCATGATAAAAATTTATTTCCTTTCTATCTCAAACCAGGCTCAAGAGCCCCTGCAAAGAGGGCAGAAACATTTTATTTTTTATCATCGTGGAAATAAGAAGGGCATTTCAAAGGTGGACCTCTAACTACTTTGTCTCTAGACCTCTATGAGTGCTCGGCAAGGTCCCAGTGCTGGCAGCGCCTGTGGACACTCCAAGGGTCCAGGTGAGCTGGCTGCCAGGTGTGGCTGGAGCAAAACTTTGGCACCAGGTAAGGATCTCCACAACAGGAATGATTCAAACCAGGCTCACTCACCCTCAAGGAGCGTCAGCAAAGCCACACTGCCCTGTCAGCACAGCTCCTTGCAGTGCTATCCCAGCATAAGGGCCTGCAGGAGGATATGAGGAGGACGAGCGCAACTTATTCCTGTCCTTGGCAGATGGAAGCCTCCTGCACCCTGAGTTCCCCCAGGCCCATTGGTATGGAAACCTTCAACAGCGCGGAAACTGCCTTTGATTTTAAATCCAAACAACTAACCGCTGTTATTCTTGGACATTTATATTACATTTTCCTCATATTTTCCATCTCATGGATGATTAAAAACAAATTATTGCATTAAGGTGTTTGAAGTTAGGATGCTCCATGCAACAGTTGTTTGTTTCTCAGTCCTTGACAAGAATTTCCTGTTGATCTGGTTTTACGTTGTCTTTACCTAAACCAAATTTTCTCCAGGGACTGAACTATTCTCTAAATAGTTTTAAAAGGGTTCTCCCATTTCAGGCTCTTTTCTAAAAGCCTTGTAATCTTTGTCCTGCCAGGGAATGAAGCAAGATTGCTGAAAGCGTATTCAGGTTGTCCTAAAGGAGTGGGAAACAGATTGCTTAATAAGGCAAGAGCTACATCCCACATAATAATTGTCACAGTTATCTTTCATTGTTCTGATGCCTTTATACTGGTGCTCTCTGTAGTGTACTTGGGAGTGATGCAACTCTGATGCTGTAATAACCTGGTAGGCAGTTGATAGATTCCCTTTAGAAAACAAAAGGTCACCATTTCACAGAGTTCCCAGAATGAAAATGTGTTTGTTGATGGCTTGCATTTTGTATAATTTTGTTCTTTAGCTACTTTACTGTTCAGAGGCAATCCCAGGGCAGGGATGCACTCGTGGCATGGTGCTGCTGCCCTTCCTAAGGGGCTTGCAGTACTCGATGTTTTTGCTGTAATTCCCAGCATGTGTCAGGAGTATACATCACCCTTGGGACTGGCCAGGAAATGTGGAAAGTGAAGAGTAAGGTAAACCAAACAGCCAGGCTGCCTCTGTGTGGGAACAAGGTTTAAGTGTCTACTCTGCCTGAGCCAAACCAGTTAATGGGAATAGGGCTCCTGAAAACTGGCAGATGCTTCTCTGCTCTGCTAGTCTGCAATGGGCTTCTCTAAATTTAATCAGAATTTTTTATTTTATTTTATTTTTACTCTTAAAAGCAACTCTCAAAGTGGATTTGACTAAATCCAACATATTTCTGAAAAAATACTGGATTTTGTGTTTTGATATCTGCTGGTGAAAAGGCTTTTGCTGCTGAGATCCCAGATGAGTTCTGGGCAGCTGCAGTGAAACCCAAGGGAGACTGAATCAGAAGGGTGATCCTGTACTCCTTCATGTAGAAGGTACAAACAGCTCTGTCACCTGGTTGCAATAAAGCTGCTCCAATAATAAACCATTAAATTATGGATGGCGCCCTATGAGATAAAATATCCAAAAGATATTGTCAAAATGGATGCTGTTTAAAATAACCTCTTCTGATTTTAATTTCAGCAAATGAAGGTTTATAAGATGAAACCCCAGTCCTGCACATTTTTGTGATAGTAACTAATGTCACACATGTAAGCAATGTTTCCCCTTTGACTCAAGTTATTTATTGACATAAACATTTGCAGGATCAGAACATTAACACCTAACAAACATGTTTTAGCACAAAATAGCAACAACTCATATGCAACTCTCGATAATTTCTGTATTTTTCCATAAAATACCAGGAGTTCCTATATACTGTGCAGCAGGGAGCAACACAAATCTGCCTTTAAAAAATTACAGGACTTGTTGATTCATACGCAACTGAGAAAAAATGTGGGAAAAAATATTTATTGCAAATTCCTCAAATATTTACCAGGTGAAACATCAACAGCAAGACCTTAAATAGACTCTTAATTCCACAGTGAGGTGTTTAAACAGTGTTCTGAATTTCAAACAGGCTGGGAAACAACACGGCTTATTGACATCTCTTTTGAAGACCAAACAACAGACTTTCATTCTTACTATAGATGAAAAACCTACATTTAGGCACTCATTTGCAACATTTTCATTTCTACTTCTCTTATGTGACATTTCATCCTCGTGTTTGGGTAAAGGATGTTATCTAATTAGTACAAATGCTTTGCAGCACTCAGGTATTGTGTTCTCATTAACTCACAAGCCTTCCTGTGTTTATAAAATGCTCTGAATATTTACTGGGGACCTAGACAATGCTGGTTCATTGTTACAGAGTGTAAGTGCATGCAAAAGTCTCTTTTGCATTTCCCATATTTTGCAACCATTTTCTTTTCCTCTTCTTAAGTCATAATCTCTGCAGAGAGCTCTGTGATGAAATCCTGAGTGCAATTAGGATAAAGGCTTTATTATGATTCATCCAGAACAGGGGTAACTGTGTGAACTTCAGCTAAAACCTGAAGGTTTTTCCCCAGCATATACTTTTGTCAAAAATCTGACACTGCTTTCCCACTTTCCTCAAAGCTCCTGAGATTTTTAAACCATGTGGGCCAAATTCCAGGTATCTCTGATATCAGCAAGAAACTGGGGTTGAATCCAGACGAAACACAGGAGTTTGGCCTTGCTCCTGGAAAAACAAGGAATTTGATCTTTTATTTGATATAACATGGAACGAGCCTTCAAATCAGACACTTGGAAATGGCTGTGACTGAAGTGAGAAGAAAAAGGCTGGAAGGAGTCTAAAAGATGAGAAGGCTGCACTGTGCTAACCACATTATGCAATTTCCCTTACAAATATATTAATTATCATGTAAAATCAGCTGAAATTTTTTCTCCTATAGTCTTACTGCTCACTACAAGAGAGCACAGGTATGGTTGCACACAATCAGATGGGATCAGACATCCACCCAGCCCAGGGGCCCATCCTTGTCCCTGTCCCATCTGGTCCAGGCAGGCCATGGGAATGGGGCAAACAGGTGTCCAGCCTACCCACAGTGGTGTCCCAGTCTCTCTCACTCAAAGCACAGGGCCTTCTGCACCAGCGGGAGGGACTTTGCATTTCATACCCACGTGGGCATTTGTCTGGTATGAATTCATTCAGCTACTTGTTTGAAATCATGTGAAGGGTTAAGATTCATAAGGTCACATGGAAATGGTGAGGGTTTTTTTAGCTCAAAGGCTGCTGAGTTGCCCCTTCCACTTCTACAGCATTCTTGGGAAAAATCGGGAAAGCTTCTCTTTGTAGATACCAAACGTGAGCTTTCAAAGAATCAAGACACGTTTTGTACATTCACAAGCCCAAAGGAAAAGGTAAAAATAATCCAGGAATATTGAAGGGAAGCTGCAGAGCACTGTGAGGGCCCCACTTGATGCCATCACCAGGAGCTGCCAGGAGCCCATGGAAGAGCAGACACTGTTCAGGTCTCTGGCTCCAGGGGAACTGGCGTGGGCAGAGGTGCAGCCCCAGCCTGAATGGCTGCTCAGAGAGAGAGGTGAGACATGCCGGGGGGGACAGCAGCAGCAGAGCTCCTCAAACAGAGCAAATCAAAGGCCTGGAGAGGTCAGGAAGAGTTATTTATGTGGAGGGGTAACGCTAGCTGGAGTATAATTGCTTTCAGGCTGCTCTTGGACAATTGCTTTCTGGCTGCTCTTAAACCATTGCTTTCAGGTTGACCTCTCCCGGTTCATCTGGAGCTGCTCTGCCACTTTATTAGTTACTATTAGTAATTGTAGCCTGCAGCTATGGGGCAACGGAGCGTGGGGGAGAAATAAAGTACGGGAAGAGGCAGGGATGGGAGGGCTCTGCTCGGGAGGGTCTGCTGCAGCAAGGCCTCTGCTGAAATGTGGCTCGTCCCTCTGCAGAGCGGGGCCGTTGCAGACTGACCTGTGGTTGTGCCCAGAGCTGAGGTGGAGGGGTTAAGGTGATGCAGGTTCACCATAAGCTGCCAAGAGTAAACTGAGGTGGTAGAGGTAGTTTAGGAGAGTAAATGGCAGTTTTGGAGAGCTCAGAGGACTCAGAGGTGTGGGAGCAGCAGCTGGGAGCTTTCTATGGTTGCTTCTTCTGTGGCAGAGGTAAAGCCCTGGTGCCCTGCTGGGGCCAGGCAGTGGGCTGGACATTCCCTAGCAAATTGCAGCTTGTTTTCAACCTTCAGGATCATGGATGATGGTAAGTGCCAGTTGCCACCTAGAAAACCCCTGTGATCAATTGAAAGGTGATAAGGATGTCTCAGCGTGCTCCTTCATTGCTAACTGGAGGGGGAATTGGATTTGCCTCTCGATGGGAAAAAGAAATCTAGTGAAATTCCCAGAGAGGACTCTCTTTCCATTACTTCTGCAAGTTATCTTAAAAACCCAGTCTCTTCAATGCAAACTGCAAGCACTGCCATGATAAATAAAGTGGAACTAGTTCTGCTACAGGAAAGTGCCTTGGCACTACATTGCTCCAGCATGCAACCTACATGCTCTTTAACACTTCCCAAAGTGTTTCCTGTATCTCTTAAGCAAAACAGACTCTCCAATTTCCAAATGCATCTGCCTACAGCTAAAGCAGTAGCAGTTTAATTGGGACATGTAAGCACGTGTGTGCTTCTGTGGATGTATACATGACCCTCTAATATTTATTTTTAAATCTTCTTATATGAAAAAAAAGTTATTTTGTGCCTGGATAAGGGGGGAAAAAAGAAAGTAATTTATTTACTGAACTTGTAAAGCTGTAGTTCCCAGGGAGAGGAGCACAGACTCTTCAGAGGCTTCCAAAATCAAATTGTTAAGCTTTTTTAATTGTCATGCCTGCTAATTGCTCTGTGCAGCTGGTTTTATTTAAGAGGTTAGTATTTTAAAGTTGAAATGAGGACATACTGCGAACTTCACCCCACAGTTCACTGTGCTATGTACTCCGCACAGCAGCTCAGACTGTTAATCATAGGTGAGGGTTAACAAAGCCAAACTGATGCAACTGCAAGGAAACATGAAGATACAGCCAGACAGAGCAGTTTAGAGCCATAAACAAAGACACTGTCCCAGTGAAGGACATGCATATTGCAAAATATGTTAGCTCAGGGCATCCCTTTGCACTGCAGTGTGAGGAATACATGCAGAAGTCCTATTGCAGGTAAGGAAACCCTCCAGTGCCATCAGGATCACGTGCCTGACTTATTTGCTCTGTCTGGGGGAAGATCTGGACAGGCTCTTCAGGCAGGGTCGGGGGTCTCCACTCACAGGTCTGGTTCGGTGCTACAGGAGTGTGAGCAGGGCAGACACTGAACACACAACCCTCGACCTTCTCGAGGCTGTTCCCAGGCACTGATCCTGCCCCCAGTCCACGCACTGCATGTGCAGCACAGAGGTGTCTGAACAGGTTGGTGTCAGTGGAGAGCTCTTCTGTGCTCCCAGATAAGATGCTTAATGGTCCAAATATCATCCAAACAACTCGAATACATACACCACCTTGAGAGAAAACCAGGGAAGCGCCTTTCCAGATTCATCTTATGCATCAGATAGCACCAAATGTCAGATATTTTGGCTTTTGTTTCCCTATGACTCTTGTAATTTCTGGTAAATACATTCAACAAACAACTCAGTCAGCAGCGGTAAAGTTCAGACGCAGCTTTCCCTTCATACGCTCCCTCCCACCCACTGCTTGAAATTGTGCAAATACACAAACCGATTACAGGGTTAAAACAAAAATAAACAATTTGTCCTTCATCAAGACAGTTCATATTGCACATGACCTAGGTGTGTCATAATGAGGCTGCTGCAAGGCAGCCTGAATCCGAAACCATTTCACCAGTCCAGCCAGTCATGCTTGCTCAGGTTGAAGGTGGCAGTGCTGCTACCACTTCCAACAGGCTGCTTCTCCCCTGGGAAAATGTTAGATTAAAAGGACCAAGGGTGTGGAGCAGCATTCCCGGCTCTGTTTAGCATTGTCCAAGGAACTGGTAATGTAAAAGGAATGAAAGGAATCGTGTCTTCTGGTAGAATTAATCCCTTGAGGATTTGCAGTCTGTAGGCAAGGTCTGGCTGGGCTGTATAGAAAGCAAAAGCAAGTATTTATCTGGGAGAACCAAAACATTTCATTTAAAAAAAAAATGTTTCTTTCATTCTGTTTGCTTGCAAACAGGGGGAAAAATAAAAGGAAGAAAAAAAACCCCCAAAACCTAAGGTTACCTTGGGAATTTAGAAGAGGAAACAGCTATCAATTGAAGTATGCCATTTTTTTCCAAGCCTCAAGGGACTGATAAGTATTTTCAGTATGTAGACCCCATTCACCAAATACATCTCGCACTGTTTTCAGGAAAAATGCAAGGTAATCAAATTCTGGGTTTAAAAAAAAACAACCCAAGAATAATTGAGTTAAAAATCCAAATTTCTACTGGAGGGGAAGTGTTTTGAAGGGTAGTTGTTGCTATTGAGCTTGCTAGTAAATTACATTGTCAAAAAAGGTTGTTAGCAGCCACTGGGTAAGTGGGTTACATATCTTTAGCATTTGGCCTGTAAAATATTATATCTAAAAGGCTGATATTTTTCTCTCCTGCCCAAAGCTACAGGGAGAAAGGAGCTCATGGTTGCTGCTCCCCACAGCAGGGACACAGAATAAGGGACCCTGGAAAGGCTCTTGCTGCCCTCTGAGCAGGCTGATGAACTTCCCAATTCTGAGACATGTTAGGAGACAGTCGAGGAAGAGCTGTTGCTTCTTAACATTTTCTTGTATTAAAAATACCTTTTTGATTTAACACCATTATCACCTTCCACTGGTGGCTGCTTGACACATGCTTCTGGAGAAAAACCTGGCGTCTGCTAATGGCTTCTGTGCTCTGGAGAAAATCAGAAAAAGATTGAAAAATCAGAAAAGATTGCATCTAGACCCTCTTCTAGTTTTCCCACTGTGCTTCTTGCCTTGCTGCCACCAACAATCCCAGCAGAGATGATCGTGTACCACCTGTTGGGGTGGCAGTACCACCCCAACTTCACAAAGTGATGATGTGAGAAAAAACACCATTTTTTGATTGTACCAGCATGACAGTTAGGGGTGATGTCCTAGAGGTTGAAGGGAGTTGACAGAGGGAGTTGGGGTCATGTTATTACTAATTCCCCCCTGGGCCATGTTCAGAAGTTGGGAGGGGATTTCTGCTCCACCCTTCACTTACTTTCCTTTAACACTCACTAATCTCTCATTAACCTGCCTCTATACAGTGGCTTGCTATGGTGATTTTCCCATTCTGGATACTCACAAAGACCAGTAATAAATTGTCATATCTGGGAGGCTGGCTGCAGACTCCAGTACAGGGTCAATGTGATTTATGCTCATGACCAGCAAAATAAAAAAAAACATAATAGGCATTACATTTTTTTTCAATAACATATTTGGGAGTGTAATAAGTGTTCAGTAATCAGCTGCAGGATTGCTCTCTTCCTTCAGTGAAAACTCTTCTAGTAAAATATTAATTTGAGAAATCAAAAGCAAGGGTTCAGACAGAGCCTGCTTCCTGGTTCAAAGCCTGGTTCAGACCTTGATCTATAAACCTCCAGAATTTGTTACAAGGGAAGACCTAAATTTCTCAGTTATGCCTGCATGTTACAGTAAAGTAAATGTTAGTGGAACATTTTAAAATAAATATTAAGCATTTCCAGGAAGTGAAAGAGCTTATTGCTAAAATGCAGTGATCTCTCTAACATACACCAGAAGATTTTCTAATCAAAATACAATCTTGAGCAAGCAAAATACTGCTTCATTATAATATCTAATTTATCTTGGTGAAGATTAAAAAAACCCAACAAATCTGCTACAGAATATGACCAGCAAGGGTTAAATTCTCCTCTCAGATCTATCAGTGCAAATCTGATTATAACACTACTGCTGGTAACATCTCTCCAAATTTGGACTGGTACAACTTGAGACTGATGTCTTGAAGTAAACATGTCCCCATGATTTCAAATATCCTTTACAACTCACTGAGGTATGCAAACTACCATCAGCAGAACACAGACATGCTTCTTTGGAATTAGAAAAAGCCTATTATATGAAAATAATGAAAACAATATATTAAGTGAGAAGGAATTTAATTGGAGGGCAGGTATATGTTCTTAGTGTTCCCCCCAATCAACAGATATAAATCTCTTCCTGTACCTCGGACTTCATGTACTCCAAGCTTTCCTCTGAGAAGCGAGGAGAGTTTTCTATCATTATACTCATTAGTAGCTGTCTTAAAAAAAGTTTTTATTTTTTTTGATGGAAAACATAAGCCATGAGTTGTATTATGCAATTTCTATCATAAAATCTCCATTAATAGCCTGTCTAATCAAGTACCCAGTTATTTAGTAAAAAGTGCTTTGAATGGTGATGACTTCATGGTTTATGAAGATGTTTAGCAGAAAAAGGCATGAATAGTATAAATATTAACATAATATAATATAATATAATATAATATAATATAATATATGGGCACAAAAGAAAGGTCTGTCCACACCTTGGTGTCAGTAATGAAAACCCATCACTGCTGTACTGCGGACAAAGGGGTTCTGCAGAAGGGTCAGTGTTTCTGGGGTTTGTGAGAAGAAGGCTGTAAAAGGGGATGATGTGTCAGATAAATGAGCTAAGTGGTTAGCTTTGTGAAAAAGCTAAGAAGAAAGAGCAAAGTCTCTCCCCTGACTCTGGTGTAAGATGCAAACTTGGCCAGTCACTACTTTAGAGCAACAGTAGAGCTCTTTGTCTGGCTTAACTGAGTCATACAATTATCTCAATAACAGTAAGTACCTAGCAACAGCCTCAATAAACACCCATTTATTTGATTAATCAGCCATTTTGAAACAGGTTTGGTAAACATTACCCTTTCACTTTTGGCTTACATTATTAAAAAGCTGCCCACTGAAGCTGCACCCCACGCTATGAATAACCACGCAAAACCACAGCTGTCCTGCCCAGCTCAGGCAGGTGGGCTGAGCTTAACCTGACACTTCTTGTCCATGTCAAAGCACAGAATGCAGGTAGGGATCAGTGTAAGATTTATCAGGGGTTTTCTAGCCATGGGCTCACGATCAAACTGCTGATGTTAATGAGCGCTATCAAAAACTGCACAAGAATTTGGTTGTTGTGAGACCAAGACAGGAAGAAAGAAAAAGCAGAAACTTAAGTTTCCACAAATATAAACATTTGCATGTGATATTTAAGGATAACTTACAGTGGCTGGAATGTACTTTAAGTGCCAAAAAGGTTTTGAGTACTCAGAGATTGTGAGAAGTGTTTGCAGCGGATTGGGATCTGGGGAAAAAATGGAATTTTTTGTTATCATAGAAGATATCAAGATTATTTCCAAACTAACCCTTACTGGACTCCTGTGAAAGGGAGGCTGTGAAGCCTGGTTACAGAGCATACAAATATATATGTAAATATATACTTATATATATATATGTACATATGGATTAGAGGTGCACTCTTCATGGGAATGCTGGGGTGGCAGCACTTTACTGCTTTTCCCAAGATCTCCAAACAGTGCTGTGCTTGCCTCTTGTGCAGTGATGAGGGAAATTTTCCTCTTCAAGGAATAGGGAAGCTTATTTCACAGGTAAATGTCTTTTTTCAGCTGAACCCCTATTCTCTTCCCCTCAGGTAAATGCACCATCAGCCTGTATGGCTGGAATGACCTTCCCTTAACCTTTCTGGCTGAAACTATTCTCTTGACCGTGGCATAATTAAGTGTAGATATCTGCTTGCATTGCTACAATAAATAATTATAAATCTGCATTCTCATCCAGCATTTCTTTTCATAACGCTGCCATAATGCCATTTGCATTTGGATTGTTTTTCATCAATACATCCGTATTATGCCCAGTATTAAATTATCATGTAGCAGCAGAGGTTACTCCCTTTCCTGCTGATTTTTAATGCTCAAAGAAATAAACCCTTTTTATAATTGTGCTGAGAACCTGGTGTCATTGAAGCCATACAGAGTCAGTGTTTAGGTATGATCTAAATCTAACCTTGCTCAGTAGAGAGGAAAGGAAGGAGAAACAGAGATCTGTCCTGCAAAACATCACCTATCTCCTTGGTGGGGGTGAAGTTCACACCTGTCCCCTGTTCTCCAAGCTTATCTCAACCACACATCACACCTCTTCATGTTTTTTCATGCATTTACCTTTATGCAGCATCAACAGAGCATAATTCAACACATTCCTGTAAAAAACTAGACATTATGCCAGAAATATTATGTAGTACACATGAGAGTTAATTAATTACATATTTTTCCAAATATTTCTCTGGGGTAATCTCAGGATTTTTTGTCTCTAGAACTTAAAACCTGGCTAATGTGAAGGTTCTGTGGAGGCTGTATCCTTAGAGACTTCTGAAAACCTGTCTGGAAAAATCCTGTAGGCAACCTCATCTAGCTCTGAAGCTGGCCCTGCTCTTTGCAGGGCTCACGCTAAGTATCTCCAGTGCTTGTTACCAAGTCGTTTTTTCAATAATTCTCTGAAACTCTGACTCCAAAATTGACATCTGAAGACAACAGTCATGCCTCAACATACAGTGTGCTCTGTTACACCACAAAGACCCTGGAATAACTTTGATTAGTTTATTTCCCCATAAGGGGGAAAAGCCCCTTGGAATGTGAACTGTGGCCTTTGCATCTGTATTCTTGTAAAGCTCAGTGTAACACACAAGGAAGGATGAACAGTAGCATTTTACCAGGTATGACTACACAGACAATTTTATTATTTGCAGTTAACTGTAGGGGAAGGACAAATGTAATTATTCATCCATTATGAGGTTTCTTTTGCTTTTTATATTTACTTGCACATAATGTCTGGCAAGTTGTAAGTAGCACCAATTTTCCAACCCCTTCCATGCTTCCAAGTTAAGGTTCTTCACCCCTCCATTCACAGAGGATTCAAGAGGTATTACTCTAGATTGACTGCAACAAAAAGGGAGAATAAATGCAACAGTTTTGACAGGTGCACACAGATAATCCAAGTGTCCTTTTTCCCTGAAGAGGGAAAACTTTCCCTGGGAAGGGTGTTTCTGTGGATGTCATACCACTACCTGAATAAACACACAGAGTACCACAGCACACGCAGGAAAATAAACATGGATATATTCTGGATCGGAGAAACCTCTGACCAAAAGTGACCATGGTGCAGGAATCTAGTTTCTTTTGTTCCCTCTCTACAGAGGATGTTTGTAAACAGGCAGTCATAGGGATGTATGGAAATAAAATGACAGGGAATGGGTATGCGAGCTGTTTTCCTAAAAGCAGCCTAAGTAATTTATTATATGAAATTTAAAAGATAAAAAAAGACAGTAAGTCAGAGGAAGACAGAGTTCTCTTAACGGCAGTTGAAACTCTTTCTTTTCCTTGCCCACACCTCTCAGTATAGAACATAGCACATTTTAACAGCTCTCTTGTTAAAGATGGTTCTTCAATGCAGAGAGTAGGTTATGCAAGTCAGGGCAGATGTGAAGCGCTGTGCAGCTCTGAGAAGTAACACTTTGGAGTTACACTTTCATTGTGTGATTTCTTCATGAAAAAACCCCCAAAGTAAAACTTCAGAACACTGAAATAAAAGTTCTGATTTTGTACTACCTGAAGAAACTGTAATAGAGAGTTTAAATTAAATTCTCCCAGGAAGCTTGGAAATAAAGCACCAAAATTGCAAGGTGAAAAGTTTCTAAAACACAGGAACTAGCCAGAACTTGTTACGTTCCTGCGTGATAAACACAAAGTTCAGCTGATCTTTCATGGAAAAAATATAGTAAATTTCCCTTCCGGGGGTTATATTTACCCAGCCTTTTCAGGCTGCATTATCACCCACTGTAATCTATTTAACTTCCATTCATGAGTCACTCTGACACTACACTGCTTTTCAGCTCTGAAACAATGCAAAAACTGAGCTCCTAGCTACAAATAAGGAAGGAATTTAGAACAAAATGTTTTTTATCAATGAAACATATTGACACATGACTATAGTGTTGTCAGTCATCCTTCCATTGAAGTTAAAAGGAATAAGAACAAGCCGATATTTGATAATCATTTCACAAATGTACTGCATAATCTCTGAAGACAAAGTCCTAACATACTGAACACAAGTGATTCTACCAATTAGTGGCAACTATGGATTTGCAGAACCTTTAATAATTTGCCATGATAAAACTTCCAACAAAAAATGTGTATACTAACATAATAAAACACATTTTAAAGGTAAGCATAATGTATATAGTATATGGGAATGTAATATATACTTTATTAAAAATGTTTCACCATTAAAGTTAGAAAAAACCAGTCATGTAATGCTCATTCATGTTACAGATTTAGTATTATTATAAGCAATAAATACTTTGTTAAAGTTGAGGCAACAAGGAAGCATAACACATAAAACTGAGAATTAAACTGAGGCATATTTATATACTATAAAGTTGGAATGTGCATTTGGGAGTGGCAAGCTCCCATCATTGAGTTCCTACCCCAGTAGGCAGGCAGGAAAGTCTTTTTAAAAGATGTAGTTCAGATCCACAGTCCTGGAGTGTGAGACTCCTGGAGATAAACAATACTATCCAAGAGTAAATTTGATCTGAGTTCAGAGTCTGATCTCCAGGTCTGAGATGTGGTGTCACCTGTGCTCCTGCAAGAGATCTCAGCTTTTCCCTGGACTCTAAAGGGCAAGCAGGCACAGGCATCACAGGGCTCCTTCCACACCTGGACTCAGCACAGCTCTTCTTGGTGCATGATTCTTGGGAAAATATTTGCTTGACTGGAAAATACCTTCTTGATTTCAGCAAAACTTAGCCAAGTAAACCTGGTTTCACAGAATGCTTAGGGATAGATGAAAATGGGAGTAATTTGGCTGGTGATGGTTTGTCTGTGTCAGTAACAAAGTGTCAAATCATGACAATGCATAGTTTTGCCAAAGGGAAAGGTTTAGGAAAAAACCATGAAAATTGTGCCCGGGTGCTGTGGCCATAGGAGCAGCCAATCCTATTTTTTGCACCAGGAGAATTCACTTGAGCTTCCTTCCTAGCACCCAGATGGGTCCTTGGATGCAACCTGCTGGGTTCCTCCTGCAGTTCCAGATAGGCAAGCTATTTATTACTTCCTCTCCTGAACTGCTGGGAGCCTGATTATACACTGCTGATGTTTGTTTTCTCAGTTTGGCTGCATTTCCAAAAGAGGTGCTGTTTGTGAATGCTCAAAATGATTTTTGGTGTCAATCTCTACACACAGCTAGAAACAATGCAGCAGTGGGGTAGAGATTTCTTGGTGTGAAAATGTGACAGTGAGCTTGGAAGTTCTGCCTCAATCCTGCCTTCACACATACCATAAAATGCAGTATCCTTCATATTCTGTTACACCATACATAAAATAATGCAGTCCATACACTGTCAGAACACTATTAATGATACAGCTTGCACCTTTACTCTCTGAGGTCTTAAAAAACCACTGTGCAAACCTGCGCTAACTGAATATCACTGACCAAGTCCATAAGCACCTGATTATCTCACTAACCCAGACAAACAGCAGGTTAGCAATAGCTAATAAATAATAGGCTGTTATTTGCTGTTTTGACAGCAGATGTCATTTCTGAGAGGAGTTCATCCTTCGCCATGCTCAGTGTTAGATGAAAGGAAGCGGAGGAGATGGAGGACAAAGAGCTCCCTGCTCTGCTTCCAGTGCTGAAGCAAGGAGCCCTCCAGGGAACTGTGAGGCTTCTTCAGGCTGCAGGAACATCTGGGCCATATAATAACAGCTCATAGGCCATGAAATTTTATGTATAGGGTGTGTATGATTCACTCCTGTATGGATGCTGAAAAGTTAGAGGCAGAGAAATTCTCCAGCCTTTTCTCAGTGTTCTGTGAGAGCATTGCTTTCTCACACAGACTAGATGAAAAAATTGAAGACGGTTTTGTAAACAAATTCTTTATCTTTGCACCTGCTGTTCTTCAGTTAGTGTTGCTATGGTACACTGAGGAAAATATTTTGAAATGGGTGTAGTTTAGCCTCCACCAATCATTCTAGGAGGTGGTTGATCAAGGGACCAATAGTACTATGCTACTCTTGCGAACCAAGTTATATAAACTGATTTATAATTAATTAAATATTCCACTTTTTCCTGAACTTTGATCGTGCCATTCTTCGCCGCTCTCAGTACAGACAGTGACACTCCTGGGTATTGCCATACTCTCAGTGAAATCTCACCAGTGACAGCAAAAGTAGCAGGCTCAGGGATGGAGATGAGCACTTCATAAAATCCCATGTGTGACACCACTCATGGATCAGTTCCAGAAGCCTTTTAAGGAAGCACTTGTGCTGCCTGGAGCCTGCTTACTTGCCCATCTTCCCAGGCAAGTTTTGCAACTTCCTGGGAACAAAGTTCCGCCAAGGCTGGATGGTTACTGACATCCATTCTGGGAGCCCTTTGGGCTGTGTTTTTGCAAACTGGCCTGGCTGCAGCACAAGCACCCCAGGGGCCTGAACCCCACTGGGATTAGACAAAGATATATGATTTAGCACAGGAAATAGCATAAAATGTGATCTCAGGTCTGTCATCTCCCTCCTTTCTTCTGCATGGTGGTTTGGAACCCCAGGCTGGACAGATGCTCCTGTGTATTTAAACCCTTCTGTCCCAAATCCCACAGCTTCACATGAAACAACCCACAGAGCCCATTGCCTGCCCAAGCCTTCCTGCTGCTCACTCCTTGGACTATAGAAGCCTTGCTGGAGAACCAGCTCCCTCCCTCCTGCCCTGGGGCACCACCCATCCTCATGGCTGAGATCCCAGCATGAGGAGGGGTGGAGCAGTGGTCACAGAAAACTGGGACATGCCTCAAGCTGGTGCTGCAGAGATGGAATTAGAATCATAGAATATCCTGAGTGGAAAAGGAGCCACAATAATTATCTAGTCCAACTCCTGGCCCTGCACAGGACCAACACAAGAGTCACTCCACGTGCCTGAGAGAGTTGTCCAAACACTTTCTGAACTCTGGCAGTTCAAATCCCTCTGAATTGTGAAGGGATGGAAGTGCATGAAAAAAAGAATAAATTATTTTCTTTCCTCTTCACTGCCTTACTAAAAGTGCCTGGGCAAACATTTCACCCCTCAGGCTTGCTGTCACTCTTTTCTGAAGTTCTGAGCCTTGCCACCTGCTAAATACCCATCTATCTGCTGGCACATCACAGATGGAAGGCACATCTTTTTCTACTTGCTCATATTGAGGGGGAAAACTCAGTTTGTTGAAAGATGCTTAGTTGAAAGATGTTTAAACAAGTTTTGTGAAAGAAAAACCTCTTCCAAACAATGCTGCTGGAAAGGTGAGGCTTGCATTTATTATGGAAGATACAAGAGCAGATAAGCAAGCCCAGCATGTGTTTTGCAGTCTGGCTGCTGTAGTAAAGTACAACTAAAAAGTCCCTCAACAGCGACCACAGAAGACAGTGGACTGCCTTTTTTAAAAAGGAAAATCTATCTTTGCTCTAAAAATCCACTCAATGCTCCCTTGATCGCTCTGGCTGCAGGTAGCTGGCAATGCTCCTGAACCCCTGGGCCAAGATGGATGTGTCCTGGAAACATCCTGGCTCCCAGTGGAAGGAGGGGCAGTGGGGACTCCAGTGGGAAACTGTGCCACCATCCAGCTGCTGCCCCATCATCACAGCAAGGGACAGGACACTGCAGTGCTCCACGAGCTGCTCTGCCAGGGTCTCAGCTTTCATTGGTCCAGGCATTGAATGAAAGGATGGCTCTGGAGCTTTGTGTTCTCAACATTTATCTCGGCTATGCTTGTCCTCTACCAAAACAGGGCACAAGTGTGCTCACCCCAGTTTCTTCATCATGTCTATAGGTTGGAAATTATTTACCCTTAATATTTTTTAAATTCCCAATTTCACATTGTCCTAGTTTTGGCCAAGGCCGTGAGGGGAGTGGAGCCTGGAGCTGTGTGGGCATGTCTGGGTTGTTATTCTACCTCACTCATATCTCTGTAGGGGGTAGAACTATGGAATTCTCACTTCCAAGGAGGAAGGGCGATGGCTTGCAGTCAGGAAGGAAAAGGTGCATGCAGAGGGTCTGGGGGACAATTTTTGTTCTTGTCTCAGAAGCCGTGCAGCACCAGCTCAGGTCAGTGAGTCAGTGAGAATTTTTTTTGTATGTAAATCACCCTCTTTTTGTACACTTTTGTTATTAATATTGTTGCTGGTGCTGTTACTGTCTGTTTTCTTATCCCATTGCTGTTTCCAGTAAATTGTCCTCATCACAGCTCAGGATTTCTGCCTTTCGTCTCTCACAGAGAGAGAGGGGTGGGGGGAAGGGAGCGGCTCCATGGGGCTCAATTTTCAGCTTAAACCATGACACACATTTACAACTTACTTCAATTTTAAAATCACGTAAAGTATGATCACTTAGAGTGTGCCCAGGTTTTGCTTCTCTCTTCAATCTTTATTAATGAATAAAATAGGCCAGGGACCATTTGTTTACTCTAGGGCAAAGCAGCACAGTGCAGCTCCCATCCACATGGCTGAACTCTGTTCCTGCTTCTATGCACTGTGGCCGAGGGAAAGCCAACCACAGGGAAAAATCATCATCCTGTGGTGCTCCCTGGCTGGTTCAGAGTGCTGTTGGAACAGTGCTAGACAGTACAAGCCAGCAATGACGGGGTCCATGTTAACAGCTGGACATGCCTGTCTTATGTGCCTGAACCCCTCCTCTAGACTCATTTTATGTACCAGTATAGATGTACCTGGGGAGAATTCATTCATCCCAGTTTAGTTCTCTAAATCCTGGTGCCTTCTAGATACTTGTAGCATATGCTCCTAAATAGCATGGATGGAAAATAAGTTGACAATTTTATTTAATTTATGTCACGTTTTATCTCATTAATTTTCAACTCAGGAACTTCATGGCTGTGGCCAAGCAGGGTGTCAAGCTGTGCAAACTTGGCCTGTAAAAGTTTAAGAACTGCATCTGCAAAGGTGAGAAAGACAGAAGAAATACACAGGCAGATGGCTCAGGGGAGAGAGCACACTCAGAGTACAAGGTCTAGGAAAAGCTGACCAAACAAAAATCATCCTGACATGTAACACCCACACAGCCACTCATGCTTTCACCATACAGCATCATAGACAGTTTTTTAAAATTTTTCCTAGGTGATCCTGTCAACATCCTGGAGAAAAAGAAAGCTAATCTGCATTGTCCAATGGTCGAGGACCACAAGGGTTTCTTTAACAAGACTAGATAAACTTGATACATTTTCAGGAAGAAATAAAGCCCACAAAGACCATTACTTTGCTATTTATTCTTCACTAAACACCTTCATGTCTCGGATAGCTTCAGCCATGGGGTGAATGGGGGTGTGGGCAGGTGGTTTTCCAGGCAACCCCTGCATAGCCAAAGCCCAAGGGTAGGTTCCTATGGTGACTGAGCACTGTAAAGTTTTTTGCCTGGCTCTTGGGAAGCACTTTGTAAAGTAGGAGGGAAACACTACCCTGCTTAAAACCTTTTCCACAGGATTTATTCACCTGTGGCCTGGCAAGCAATTAACCAGCTGCATTGCTCCTGAGGCAAGTGATAGGCACTTGAAGCCTTGAGTGTGTCTCTATTAGTTCTTAGCTGTAACCATTTTTAGGACTCAGGAATTGCTAGGGCTGAAAGCTTGGAGAGGTATTATCTGTCATTACCTGCATTTGTCTTTTTCACAAAAAAGATGGCCTTACTGAACTTACATAGTTATATTATGGATAGCATCCCACATTGCAAATGCATTGTACGCTGGTGGCAAAGCGGGTATTAATGTAATTTATTTAATTTTCTAGCAAAAACAATGAAGAGTCAGATTACAGTTCATGTAATTCACCACGTATGCCATTGAATTCTGAGCCTGTCAGCCCTGTGCCACTGAAAAAAATTAGCATCTCTAGCCTGGTCATACTAGTTTGAACAGCAGGATGTCAAGATTTAGCCCCAGAATTCAACTTTAAACTTTTCATGTATTAGGTAAAATGGGACCTACCACATCTGCCAGAGGAGGTGAGAGATGAGCTGCCCCTCTGTTTCCCATGTGGGTTCCCCAGGAATCGCATCCTGTCAAACTCCTGCTTTCCAGGCAGATGGTCAAGAAATATCTGGAGACTTCAGGAGCTCCGTGTGCTGCCATAATCTGTCACAAACACATCACCTACCCGGCTCACTGGTGTCAGAGGCCATGTCACCTCCAGGCTGTGAAACACGGGGCAGGAATCACCTGGGACCATGGGCATCGGGTTTGCCCCTCTCCAAGTCTGCAGCAGAGCTGAGTCTGTTGCTGGAGCCAATCATGCCCGCAGGTTTTATCTGACCTTTACAAATCACTCCTGTCACTCTGTGTTAGGAGTCTTCCGAACACTGACAGGAAAAACAAGGCACCCTGTGAGCAGTGGGACTAATTGGTGGTTTCCTGTGCTTGAAGCATTCATTACAAAGCTCTTTCTCTCTTCACTCAGTTATCTAATATGGGCTGAACTCTGCAGCCTCTCCCTCAGTCAGGCACTAATGGAGTCTGCTTTCTTTTCCTGTTTCTGTGAAACTCGTGGAAAATAAAGACCTTTGCAACTGCTTCCTACTATCCTAACTGTCCCGTGAATGCAGGGTTTTGTGTAGGTGTTGTACTTGACTCAGCTTATCAACACTGGGTTATCATAAATGTCAGGGTCTCTTCCCTAGGAAGGGAGTATTGCTTAATCATGTTAATTTAATCCATTTTCCGTACTTCTAATCTTGGTCAGTGTAGGAGGACGTCTCAAAGTGCTCCTGTACCTAACAAGCACACACACTATTCATCTAGCAGCAAGGAGTGCATAGAAGAGCTGCTAAACTGTACTAGAATCCTGAAATGGTTACAGATGTCCTGCAAATTATTGCTGCTGAAATTTGTTTGCATGTCCACCTATTTTGCACATAGAATCACAGAATGGTTTGGGTTGGAAGGGACCTTAAAGACATCTAGTTACAGCTCCACTGTCATGGGCAGGGACACCTTCCACCAGACCAGGTTGCTCAAAGCCCCTTCCAGCCTGGCCCTGAACACTTCCCGAGATGGGACATCCACAGCCTCTCTGGGCAACCTGTGCCAAGGCCTCACCAACCTCACAGGAAAGAATTTCTTCTTAATATCTAACCTAAACCTACCTCTGCCAGTTCAAAGCCATTCCCCCTTGTCCAATCACTCCACACCCTTCAGCTCTCTTGAAGCCCTTTTTGGTACTGGAAGGTGCTATAAGATCTTCCCAGAGCCTTCTCTTCACTGGTTATTTTGACATACTTACAGTCGAGCTGGCTTCCTCCCTGGACTGGCTTTCCATGAGGAAGGCAGGCACACACGAAACTCCATCAGCCAGCTTTTGCCTCCGAAATTCTGTTCCCTGGGAAGCGTACAAAGGCCCAGGTTTCAGCAATTAAGACATTCAGAGCTGGTGTTGTATTTCACCATGATTCTTGCTCCTGAAGGACTTTGGGCAACCCTTTGACCTTCCTCCCTTGCATAACCAGAGCCATGCGAGAACAACAGGAACATGAGAACCTGCACAGGAGAGACTCCTTCAGTCTGTGCTCTCTGGACTTTAAAAGCCACACGGTGCCATTGACCACAGGATGGACAGACAGACAGGAAACTCCACCAACCACAGTGGCTCCTGGCATGAGGCTGCACTCCTGCCCCCTCAACAGATTCCTTCCTGCCTGATTCTGATTCATCACCACCAGCTGCTCACGTCTTCATGCACTATCCTGTGTGGTGGCCCTGGTTAGCTATTCCAGAGGAGGAGTTCCATCCTGAACTTCAGTTTTGGGGTTTTTTTTTATTTTAATCGGATACACTTTGTTTTGCAAAGATTATTAGAAAACTACTCCATTTTTTTAACAACAAAGTTAACAAGTACTGGTAGATCCTGGTAGTATGTGATGTTTCCCAAGCAGTGAGCATAAGCTCCATCTGAATGGGGTCAGACCTCACACCACAGGTGATGCTCACTGGGTACATGAAACAGCACAAGGCTTCAACCAAACAAGCCAAAGGAAAAGCACTGCAAGCACAGTATGACTGATCTCAGGTGCTGCATTCCTTTCTCTTGGTTATGGCCCATCACAATTGATATTTGGTAATTTCTCAAGAAAAGAAAATGACATTTGGTTCAGGTTAGTAAGTTCCATGAAACTTTTGTCCTGGAGTCTGTACCTTCATCTGTGTATTTATAAGATCTTCCTTGTTATCCATGTGCCTCGTGTAAGCACCAGTCAGGGTTTAGCTGAACTTTTTCAACATAAACATGTTTTTCAAGCCCCCCTACAAACTTTCACACTTTGAGGTCACACAGGATGGGGCACCTGAGAGTTGCCTCATTCTGGTCAAAGCCACCTATCCCTAGGGATGACCAAGTACCTCATCAGTGCTGTAGGCAGGAGGCAGGGCAGGAAGATAACCCCACCAAAACCCAGCTGTTGGTTTCACACTGACTACAGATGTGGAGCTGGTAACTGAAGAATAATCCATGTAGGAACAGTCACTCACTCCCAGTGAGTGCCAGCTGCTGAGATTGTATTTAGGATTGAGCACAGATTCTTTCAAACAAATTTCTTTTATCAATTATATGCATATATACAGACTTTTGCTGTAGGATGGTAAAAAGTTTTCAGCCTTCTCTCTACTAACTTTTCAATCATTACTGTAAGGCAACATTTTTTTTCCCTTAATAGAGAGAGATCTTAAAACACAGATGATGACCTTGGTGGAGAACAGCATTACCACATACAAGATCCAAAATGGATTCTCTGTATATCAGAGAATCACAGAATAACAGGTTGGGAGGGGCCTCAAAGTTCATCTGGTCCAACCTTTCTTGGCAAAAGCATGGTCTTGGCAAGATGGCCCTCCACCCTGTTGAACTGAACCTCCGAAGTGTCCGGTGCTGAGGAATTTACTGCTTCCCTGGGGAGATTATTCCAATGGCTTGTCTAGACTGTAACACATCAGCTTCTCTATGAGGAGGCTGTGGGAAACTCTATCAAAAGCCTCCAAGAAATCCAGGTAAACAATGTCCACTGCTTGCCCTACATCAACCAAGCAGGTTACTTTATTGTAGAAGGCAATCAGGTTTGTCAAGCACAATTTGCCTGTGGTGAATCTGTGCTGGCTTTTCCCAACAACATGTTTCATCTGACTTGTGATAGCCCCCAGGAGGATTCACTCCATAACTTTCCCAGGGACTGAAGTGAGACTGATGGGCCTGTAATTTCCTGGGTCCTTCTTTAAGCCCTTCTTAAAGATGGGGGTGACATTAACCTTCTTCCAGTTTTCTGGGATGTCCTTCACTCTTCATGACTTCTCAAAGATTACAGAGAGCAGCCTCACAATGACATCAGCCAGTTCTCTTGACACCCTCGGGTGGATGTTGTCAGGGCCCATCGATGTGCAGGGGCCAAGCTCCTGTTATAGTTCACAGACCAACTCTTCCTTCACCGACTGTGGGTCTGTGTTTGCTTCAGCCTCGACTTTTGTTCTGAAGGCCTGAGGTCCAGCAGTGCTGGTAAAGACAGGAGTGAAGAAAGTCTTGAGAATCTCTGCCTTTCCAGTGTTATTGGTGACTAATTCAGCTCTCCTGTTGGACAGCAGGCCAATATTTTCTTTCTATTTCTGCTTGTTGTTTACATACCTGGAGAACCTTTTCTTGTAGGTTTTGACAACAGCTTCTCTTGCCTGTGGGGAGCCTGTCCCCATGCTGCTAGTTGGGAGTGCAAAGAGCAGCCCAGCCCTCAGAATGCGACTATGCTCTTTCTCTTGCAGGGGCAAGAGGGGTATGTGATTTAGAGACCCTCAGCTCTGCCACCATCTCCAGACTGCAGGGACAAGCCTTCAGATGCCTTTCTGTAATATGTAGAGCAAGAACTTCTGAAAACATATATTTGTTCTCTGTAATAAACAAGAGAATATTTGGCTCCAATATCATCATTAATACTACAGTGAGTGAGGGAAGGCGAGGGAACAGGAAAAGTTTAAACACTCGTTCCTGAAACTTCAGCCTACTTTTCAGCCCCCGTTCAGTCCTTGTCTACCTGAAGAAGAACCACAGCACAGAAGGCAATGTGACTGCCTCTGGAAGGGAAATGCCAGCAGTGCCGTGTGAAGATTGTACCATGGTGTTTCTCATCGCTCATTCCTCGTTTAACATGGATGAATGCAACGGAAAGGAGATGGAGGATTGATGGGAAGACAAGCAAAGTTCTCAAGAGGCAGTGCTGAAATAACATGCAAAGTGCCCTAACTGGCCAAAGGAATTCTGCTGTGCAGGATTTATTTTCCATTTATCAAACTGGGGCTCAGTGTAGGAGCCCTCTGCATGGAATAATTGCAGATCTCTTTTTTTTGTAAGGTGTTTCCTAGATCAGTAGTAATGCCTCCGTGCTCAAGGCAAAGTTGGAGTTTGTGCTGCCTCATGCAGAGAAAACATGAGGAGCCCCATATCTATTACTGCAGACAGGGAAGGGGAGGGATGGTCTGAAATGTGCTGCTGGGGTAACAGGAAAACAAGCTGGAGCAGGCATTAGAGGCAGTGGTGCTTGGTAAGGAGGGAAATGAGCTCAGTGCGTAGAAAACATGCACTTTTCTCAGAACAATATAACTTCTCACATTATGAAATTATGTATGTTCCTACCCCAGCCTAAATTCCCTTTCCAGGCAGGAGCCAGGCCAAGAATGTGGCCTCAGAAAGCCTAATGGAACCACAGAAGCTGGCTGAGGATTCCCAGCTTCAGTTCCCAAATACAGGGACATCACTTTCAGCAACACCAGGAAGCTGGACTGCCTTGTTCTCAGTGTCCAGTTCTCCTTGATGTACTCAATAGGAGTCTAAAGGAACCTCAGTTATTTATGTGACAGAGACTTTGTTGGTTGCTGACTTGCAATGGGACATGTGACACAGGCCTGAAGCAAATCAGTAAATACAGAAATTTTCTCTTGAGAAGGCAAGGGTGGGGCAGGGGACATGGTAATTACACGTTCTCCATGAGTGCTGCTTTTCTTTGTTTGCCCAAAGCAGCTTTGGAGAAAGCATTCCTAACTGTGTATTTCTCATTTGCACTGCCTTCTTTGTTCCCCTCAACAAATATTCCCATTAAGAAGGTTTGTCATTCTTTACATGGAATCCAACAGCGGTGGGGGATAACAGAATCCATGGTTGGTGGATGATGATCTGGGATGCTCTCCTGGAAGCCTTGACTAGCATACTGTGATGTCAGCAGTATTCAGAGGCCAAAGCTCAATGTAGAGTGTCCCTAACAAGTCACATGTTCCTAGGGGGTATGCCGCTGTCCTCTTTCTCCTTCTCTGAGCTCTCCAGCTTTACTACGTCTGAGAAGATCTGGAAGGAGGACGTGGAAACTGAGTGCAGGATCTGTACTTTGCTGAGAACTCTGCAGAATGGGACATGTTGGGAGAAGGACAACAGTGATGAATGGGGATTTCCTGTTGAGCAAAAAGCCACAGAACTTGCCACAGCATTTAGCTGTCATCTTGGCAATGAGCAAGTGTCCTTGCTCCTCACAGGCCTAAAGTTGTTAACCCTAAGTCACCTTTTGACATCACCTGCTTTGACTCAGGTAGCACTGGAATCGTGTGGCTAAACACTGGATCAGTGTGAGTACCCCTTCCCCTGCCAGGACCTGCTGGTTTAGAGACATTGGCTGACTCAGCTCTACCTGTAAGACCTCTGTCCACCATGGTCCATGGAAGTGGAGAAGGTAGTGGAGTGCCAGAGGAAAAGCTGCAATGCACCTCAACTGTGCAAGTAGAGTCTGTTGCACAATGCTGGAGCAAAATGGAATGAAACCCACCTCTTTGGAAACGAGCAGCAGCCTCAAAGGCCTCAGTGTTTGGCTGTGATTTTCACATAGACGTGTTTTTACAGCTGTGGTTAATGTGTGACTAATCCTCACTGTGCAGTAACCACACAACCACTCCTTAGAGCGCTGCGAGCGCACGGCGGGTTTGGGTTGGAAGCAGAGATGGTAACATCTGAAAAGAATACTTAAAACTGACAACACTTCTGAGCAGGATTCTAATAATTTATGTCACGCCTGAGAAACTTGCAGCCAGGTCCAGTGCATGTACATATATATATAACAAAAAAGACAAACCACCTCCCGAGAACAATAAACAGTTCAAAGGCTTGTGTTCCCAGGCAGCTGCTATCAAACATTAACAGCACTATTTGAGCAGGAAGAGCAGACTCAACCAACACTTTCAAGAGCATATGCAAACTCCAGTAGTACACTAATAGCAATAATAACAATAAAGCCACATTTTCAATATGAATAAAAGGCAGGTAATGTTGCTCCGAAGCAGCCATGTTTTCCTCTGTGCCACCCTGAGAACAATAAAACTCTTAGAAGTTCTTGAACCATTGCTCTGTGTTACGAAGACTGAACACTCAACTGTTGTTCCAAGTTATTCATAAAGGCAACTTCAGGCCTGGATGTACTGAATGAGAAATGACATCATCAGGGCTGTGTGCTGCATGCAGCTGCATGTACAGTCCTACTCACTCTACGTGACAGTCCCTGAAGGGCTGGCCAGGCCCTGATGTCCATTCAGAGGTGGGCTTTGAAAGCCTCTGACCATGACTGAGATGGTTTTTGACTGCCAGCAAAGTCAGCTTTTCAGATCTTCTCCAGGTATGGACAGATAAGCAATTAGATGGGCCATCTGCTCCCTTGTTTGGATACATGCCAACTCTTTCTTTTCATGCAATATCTGCTTTATTTTGAAGGGTTCTAGTCTGGTGAGGTTGTTAAAATACAACAATGATATTTTATGGCCTTTTGAAATTATTTCAGTCTTAATTCCAATTGGTTTGATTTTGTTCTGCACAGATATCCTAAGTTTCAACACTTTTAAGCTTTCCTCAGCTAAGATTTTGTATAAGGCAGTCTGTGTGTATCTATTAGAGTAACAAACCATGTGATTCCTTGTGGTCACACACTGGTCACACACTGGCACCCAGCACATCACCTAAGCACAGCAGCAGGTTCAAGAGCAAGAGTGCTCATGCTTAAGGAGCAACTCCTTGGAGGAGCAGCCCCTTGCTCTCAGTGTATACGACTTCCAAATCTGATGGGAGTCAAGTGCCAGAAAAGAGAGGTATCTCATTCAGAACCTGCATTTCTCAGGTCCTGCTGAGTTTCCCCTGGCACTCAAACCCTCTCCTTTCAGAAAGAGATGCAACCTGGTTTGCCACATAAAAGAAACTGCTGTCCAGTCTCCTAAGGCACGGGTTCCCAGGCTTTGTTTAGAGGGAGAAATGCACTGGTGGCATCAGCATAAGTTTCTTCCAGGCCCCACTCCTTTCCTCAGTGTCCCTGCCCTCACCTCAATCACCTGCAGCAGCCCCAGCTCTGTGTACAGGAGGAATCCAGCTGGCTCCTGCCTATGAGTTCCAGAGGTAAGGCAGGTGAGATAGGTTTTGGTGGTGGATTTTTTGAGGCTTGGGGGTTTGTGATTGTTTTTCTCTGCATGCTATTTTTGAATGCATTGCATATCAGAAGGGTACCACAGTTTGGGGACCCCTGGCATGGTGGCATATATTAAGCATACCACTCTCTCCCACACAGGTTTTCAGGGGCCCGGAATGCTTTGATGGTTGGCTCAGACAAGTAGGGGTTCATGCTGAGGACATTTTTATGTAACAAAGTCACGTGGCTTTGGTTAAACTGGAACAGCTGCACTCTGGGGTCTAGGATCTATCCAAATCCTAATCTTTAATTTTAAATCACACCTCTTTATCCTTTGCTCTATGCCATTTTGAAGTAGGATTTTCTGCTTTTAAAAGCACTTAATCTTTTCTGACTTTTTAAAATTTAGTGATTTAGTGATTGTCCTTCCCCAGTTCCTGTTTTAATTTCTCATTAGCACGTAGTTGTGTGTCCATGCAGATGCATACACATAATCACATGTACATAGACACATGTGCACATGCACAAAGCAGAGTACAAATCACCTTTTGTTATCATCTCAAAGAAAGCTCCAGAAGGCTGTCCATCCGCTTTTCTATGCTAATGGAGGAGAGTAGTAAGCTAGAGTAAATAAAAAAACCCCAAAAAAACCCACCAGGGTAAGAAAGAGGAAGGATTTTTAACTGGTCTCTGTGTTCTTTGCATAGACTATTGGCTGAAGGACATCCCACTAGCTCAGCAACATTTTATACTGTAATCTTCCAGAACATCCAGCTTTGTATTCAATACATTTTGATCTTTTCTCCCTACCATTACTGGAATGATTCTCAAAGTTTTTAATTCTTTTAACGTTTATAGTGGCCAATTTCTTTTTTTTTTTTTTTTCTTCTTGTTCCCATATTATTCTTTTGCCTAAATTGCTCATCCCCACCCTTGGTACTGTCCTGTACTACAACAAGCATGCAGAGAGCAACTGTGTGACCTGTCAGTCTGTGTTTTCCTGAGCTGGACAAACCAAACACCGTTAGTTTACTGTGGGAAGAGACTCTATTCTCCCACATAATTTTACTGTTTTTCCTCTGTTCCTTCCCAGCATGAGTTAACCCTAGACCGTGTAGGTGATGATAAGAAAAGGGCTCACTTTTTCTTTGTCTAATGAGACCCATGATGCCAACAATTCCCTCTACATGCTGGAAATACTTGCTGGCTACTACATCCTGTATTGACTTATTTTTTCCTTTCTTACAGCTACATCACATATAATTATTCTAAAATTGACTAATTCACCTAGCCCATTCTTCCCCTCTTATTCCCAGGTTACAACAGAAATTCCTTTTGTTATCCCCTTCAAGCTTGACCTCGTCCTGTTGAAGTTGACCCTAAATGTTACTTGTCAGAGTATTAACATATCCTTCATACTCTAAACTGTCGAGGGTACCCAAATTACCAACAGTAAATATAATTCTGTGTATCTTCTTCCATGTCAGACAGTATTTAGAAAGATGTCCCCAAAATGAGGTTTTTTCTCCCAGCTCTCTGCCTTGCAGAGCCTGCTGCTCCTTAGCTCACTCCTCACCACTTTACAATTCTTCCACTAATCCCTAGCTTTCTCCTTTTGATTATTCATTTTCTGTATGGCACTGATAACTTGCTTTAGTGAAGTTCAATTACAAAAAGATTGCCTTTGACTGAAAAAAACCCTGCTATCAAAAAGCAAGATATCTGATTAGTCAGGCATAATCTACTTTTGGTGAATCTATTTTGTATTTTGTCCTGTATATCATAATCCTACCTTTTAATTCCTCTATCCATCAGATCCTTTTCTAAGACCCTGCATACTGCTGAGGCTGCACCTTTTCCTCTCCTCTTTCCTTAGTGAAGACACTGCATTTCATTTTCTGCAGTAAAATTGCTGTCCTCTAACCTGACAAACTTATTAAAAATTCTGTCCATCAGGCTTCCAGTTTTATGAGCTAAACACCACGCCAGAATGCTAAATAACTATTTAGGTTTGAGCCTCTACCTCACCTCTTGCATATTTAAAAGGTTGAGTTTTGGTTTTTTTTTAGTTTTGCAGCTATTTCAAATGGAGTAAATTTCACCCTGCACCTTTATTCCACTACTCATTTTCATCAATATACACACTAGTTCTGATGAAGACTTAGATAAGGCATTTATGAAATGCCTGACATAGTTCTTTTTCTCAGCATCCCTGTAGAGTGGCCCTCTTTTTTTTTCCTGTTCTCTATTTCAATTACAAGATTATACAGCCTTTTAGATTTGCTTTAGCATCCTTTATAGGCTCTAATAGAACCTGACAAAGTGAGAATTGTGAGAAGTCCTCCTTCTCTCATAGTTTGCTTTCTTTGACATTCAGTGCATTTACACCCTCCAGCTCATTTTTCCAGAACAAAGAAGGGGTCAAATTTTTCTGCCAGCCACATTCTTTGCATCTCACTTGTGAACAAGAGCAAATGTGATAATTGCTCCAGCATGGATGAAGAAGAAAGTCAGGAAGCACAGTGAACAGAAATGTGACTCAGGAAAACCCAGGCCAACCTGTGTCAGAGTACAGAGGCAGACAAGCCCTCCTGTAGGTAACTTTCTCTTGGTACAACAAAATTTCTCTCAAGTGCACACTGAGGATCAGACGAGTGTTGCACTTGCAAGGATTTTCACACAGGAATTTCCCACTTCGCTTAGCACTTCATTTTACTCCCTCCCTGCCGCTTTAACTTCACACATTATCACTGACTAGAAAAGGGGAAGCAAAAGTCTTGGTAGTCCCTAAGGAAGGGAATTCATAGCTGGTTAGGCACTGCAATGCAAACTAGCCAACTCTGATCTTACACAAGTCTTTTACCCGGTTTAAGGGACTGGCAAAGTAAGCACGAAGTTATAAAGCACTTTTCAGCTGTGTTTAGCTATGGAAGCAAGTTTTCAATCCTTCAATCCTTTTGCCTGATCTCAAAACTTTCTGATTACCAAGATTCCTCCAAATGTATTTTTTTGGTAAACATAGCCCCCATGGTTCTAATGTAAGCAAGAGGAGTTTATAAACTCAAAATACAGTGGCTAATTTACAGAACAAAAAATAAGTTTCTTGCAGTTCAAAACCTTAAAAAAGAAAATAATTGTAAAGCTGCAGTAAGATCCACCCAGACAGACAGCAGCTCCTGACGTCCCTGTTTTGTGAAGAACATTTTCCTCTACTTCTGTGTGCTCCATCTCCTCGCACACAAGCCATAGTGCCCCAGAGTAACTGATGTTGCACAGCAGAATACCAAGGACAGGCCTGCTCTGTTCTCCCTCCTTGGGGGTACAAGCTCCAATTTGTCTTGGAAAGCAGGTTTTAATAGAAAGGCTTGGAGCTGCCCTCCTACAGTCCTCTCTGATCTCAAACTCCTGAGGGCAGAAGATGGGAGCAAGAGGAAGCGCTGTAGAAGATTGACAACTTTTATCACCATTTTAGGGATGGTGACATCCTATACAAGGAGAGGTCCCAATATCAGAACCAGCATGAAATGTTGCAGGGCTCTAACAAAACCATTTCATTCAAGTCTCCACCAGAGCCCATTTGTATCCCACACCAGTGCCCCCAGCAAGAGCAGCTCACTGCAACTAGGACACCCAAGGCAGGGTGGGAGGGAAGCAGGCCACACTCTTACCCTTCAAATGCTGAACTGAATCTGTGTCTTTAGCCCCAAAGTTCACCATTCTGTAACTCAAATTCCCTAAAGACCTAGGCGGTCTTAAAAACAACATCTACTTTTTGAAGTATTATACACATCAGTGTTCACAGATCAGACACATTCTTGCCAAAATGCCATTTATTGCAGTATACCTTTACATGGCACACAGATAACCCAATGTTGCATCTTCTGTCAGAACTCATATTTCATTTGTACCACTTAAATAACACAGAATGTCATGTTTGTTTCACAAACTGTCAGTTAAGACTATCAAAATATACAGTTTTTTTCCTTTCCCCCTAACAAGGTTGTGAGGTACAACTGAATTTTACTACTTTATCTTCCTGTGCTTTACAAGAACCTTTTCATGGATAGACCTATCAAACATTTCTACATTCCTATACAAAGCAAAGAATTACAGCTGAAATTAACACCATTTGGTCATTGCATTAACCTATAAAAATTCATTCAATGGAAAAAAAAAAAAAACAACCAAAACAACAAAAAACCAACTGAAAACAAAACAACCCTAACAAAAAACCATAATGGTTGTTGCAGCTTTACTTAAAAAAAACAGCCAGCTACACATATGCACAAGTTCTCCATGTGCATAAAGAAGAGTTTGGAATCAAGACATTTTGGGGGGTTTTTCTTGTGTTTGCAGAGAAGGCACCAATTTTAGCTGCATGGCAGCTCAGGAGTGTTTTATACTTCATTTAAATTACACAGGTTGTTAAGTTTGACTGTTAACATGCAACATTTGTACCAACTGTTACAATATTCTCCAACATACTCTGATCATTCCCTGTGGCTCAACAGTACAAATATTTACATCAGTTGTAAACACTCCTCCACCCACCCCATACCTTCTGCACTGAGTGACAAGGAACTGAAGTGGCGAGAAGCTACCCAAAGGCAGAGCAGAAGTAAGGCTCACACAGAACACCACACTTGTGTTTGCTCGGTTTGAGATACTCTGGAGAACTCCAGAGCCTCAGTGAGGCTCCAGTGCCTGACGTCTGACAGCACACTGACCACACACAGCTTCAGGCATCCAGACTTTGCTCAGGAGGTGCTTTTCGGCCCTTACTAGTCTGACATCCCTGGAGTGGCTTCTCTCCAAAGTGCAGGAACAGCTTCCGAGGAGCCGCTCCGGAGTAGCGAGAGTCAAGCACACCAACGGTTGCATCTGTTTAAGGTCGCCTACACACAGCATTCCCCAGGCTCACTTCAGATGCTTCTCTACTCCTTAGCTGCAGTCATGACATGCTGCTTCCCACCTCCCACCCCTGTGTGCCATGGGCAGACCACGTTCCAAGACAACCACGGTGAGCGGAGGTGCTACAACACGCCCGCAGTCACCTGGTACTGCACGGCAGCACGGGGTGAGATCATCTACAGCAGGACAGCCCAGCCTCGACTCGGCACTTAGGAAAGGGAATGTCTGAGATGAGGCTGCTTGGAAAAATCTACTTCTTACCTAAGCCTTGAAAGAGAGAGAGAGGGTAGTGGGACAGTCCAACACTATGAGTAAAATTAACTCTCTGCTCAGTTTTGGAGTTCTTGGGGTTTGGTTTTTGCTAGCATATGTACAAAGTGCTTAGGAGCTGGTTCTGAGTATGGGATAATGCTTCCGAAATATAAGTTATTTTAAACCGCTTGACAGTCATTTGTTTACTCTGCCCCTCACACCTCCCTTTGGTAGAGATCAAGTTCAGCTTGTTCAGATGTTTCATAGGCATTAAGTGCTCCAAATACAGCTGTCAGAAAGAGCTAGAGGATTGCAGTGTGCCAAATGTCTGCCCAGCGCAGCCACTTGTTACACTCAAAACACACCTATGAGTTAAATAGGAAGGATCCCTGCTATACAGAATTTGAGCACTGCTAAGTGGTTATTCTTGCTAGCCCTTTCCCTAAATATCAAGAGTTTTATACATACAGTGCTCCCTTATCTTCTCCCCACCGCCTGTCCCAGCAGTCTTTAGATAAACCAAAGTGAGTTTAGGAACTTGCAGTCTCAATTCTGTTAAAAAAAAAAAAAAAAAAAGAAAAAAAAGTTGTGCAAGAAAGCAGGGAATGTTCCAATGAATCCAGATCTACTTGTAGTTATAAAATTTCCAATGGCAAAGTGGTACGGGCAAATAACCCAATGATCATATGGCTTAAGTTTAATGCAAAGCACACTAGGAGGTCCACGTGCAGGGAGAGAAGAGTCCAAGAAAGATGGAATAAGAAGTGTCCTGAAGATCAGTGTTTATGCATAGAATTCCTCTTGTTTGTGTGGTTTTTGGTATCCTCCGTTAGACTGTTTTGGTTCATCCAGTGAATAGCTGCCTTCATCTTTCTTCTTCATTCTGTACAGCATAAATACAACTAGAAACACTGCAAACACCAAGCCTACAAGTCCTCCAGCAATAACACCTGGAAGGGGAGAAAAGGACACATTACTCTAGACGCCATACCAGATAGTGCTACTATGATTTTAAGTTCCAGACTGTTTCTTATCTGTCCCTGACTTAATGACTTAAATTAATTTGTCCTTCTGCCCCCTTCCAAGCCAGTCCCCCTGCCATTACCAAGCACCCGCTCAAATACACCAGCCAGTCCTAGGGACATGGATCTCCCACTGGGCCAAGCTGCAAAGCACACAAGGCTATGGTGATCAACCCTGGCAATTTGACTGAGGCAGCAACAGAGAAATGTTACTGTAATTTTTCAGAGGAGTGAAGAAACAGGTTAAACAAAGTTGCAGATAAAGCAGTCACTGCTAGCTGCTATTAGCAGACTACTATTTGCCCCGTTAGGGTTCTGACAACACAGAATCATCACCCTCATTTCAGAGGTCTAACATAAAAGGTTGGCTTCCATGCTCAGAGATGAATTTGCAGAACTGCAGCTTCTGCTGCCTGGAGACTCCTACGGGAATCTGCTTTTACCAACTAGAAATCCAGAATATCTGGTACCTCCAAGAACTTCTTTTCTGTCCATAATTCCTGAGGCTCCTGCTGCTTTAGCATTCCTCTCAGAGTCAGCCAGTACTTCGGAGTTCTGGGTGGGGACCAAATCCTCCTCTTTAGTCAAGATGAAGTCTCCCTGTTGGGACATACAAGGCAGGTTATTCATGTTTCTCACCATGTCTGTTACTGGAGACTTTCTTCAGCTTTGTTTTTTCTCATCTAAAACCCTCCACCAACAGACCTTATTAAACCAATCACTGGTTTTGACACATTAACACCCTTTCCCATCAACCCAACTTACTACATGCTACTAAAGCCATCTCCCTGGAAAGGGTGTCAGAACTATTAGTCCTCACCGGGTCTCCAGAGCCATCTTCAGAAACCTCCTCATGTGTAGGAACGACGTCCTTTGGAGCTGTCGCCGCAGGGGTGGCAACGATGTCTCCCTCACCATGGACAGTAGAGTGGGGCTCGGGCGCGCCCTTGCTGTCTGGCACATCAGAGCTGGGGATTTGAGGTTCAAGCTCATGGACCACAGCTGAGGCTTCTGAAGGAGTTACATGAACCACGGAAGGAAAATGAGCAGTGGGGCTTCTCACTGTTGTTGTGACTGCATGGCTTGTTGGTTTCCCATCAGGTGAGCCCAGGATGGATACTTCGTCCTTCACAGCTACAACTGGTTCCTCTGTCACTAGATTACTGGTTGCAGAAGGAGATATTACTTCCTTTTCAGTTCGGCTCTCAATCCCAGGAAATGGCTGTTCACTGAAATCCACTGGTGCTGCCAGTACTGAGGAATTAGTTGGTTCTCCTGGGATTCTCCAGGTGCGAGACTGGTCAGTCAGGGGACCTGCAAAACAAACAAACAAAAAAATATTATCCTTGGCCAGTTTAGAGAGCTATTAATAGTATCTTCAGGACACTAGTCTAAGGAGGATGCCTAACCTGCATAACCAATTTTCATAGTAACAGCCGTTCAGTTTACAATTCCTCATCCTTTTCAGTGGAATAAGGAAGGGACAGACCAATCTGCTATTCAGCAATACTTTGTCAGTCATCTGCTTCTCCCCAAGGCAGAAGTGCCCGTCTGTGGTGAGGTTGACAAGGGAAATCTCCTTTCAGTACACTGGTTCCTCAGGGTGGTTATCTGAGTATTTTTCCATAAACACTTTTATTTGATTCAGAGCAATCACAGCTTCAGTCTCTACCACTCTCTACCACATTTGGCACTGATTTCAGGGTCTTAATTTCTGCAGAGTTTAATCTAAAATATAAGCGTGTGGCTAGAAAGAAGCAGAAGAATACCATGCTTCAGCTTTCAATAGTCTGCTCTTTTCTCACTAACATCCCCTCAACTTCAGCGCTGAACACCAAAGGTCTCTCTCATGCAGTTTAGCAATCATTTTTATACACTTTTTCCCCCCAACCTAAATCCCCTTTATCACTTATAAAAAATTATGGCCCATGGGAACATGCACATCTGATGACAGATAAAGTTTGCACTTCATACATGTTGGTAGGCTGGGGTTTATACACCCTCAAAGGTTATCTCCTACCTGCTCAAAAAGGCCTTGTTAAGATCTCTCTTCCCCATGAGTAAAGAATCACTCCAGTTTCATAACATTCTGCACACAATATCTCCCATTAGCAGTCACATGGAGTTTACCTCTGCTTCTGCTCCCTTTCAAGTCTCCTACAGCTCATTTTCTACTAAATTTTAGTATCTCAAGGAATACAAGATTTATAGATTAGGCCCTTTCTCTGCTCCCAGCTGTCATATTCTGGGGCAAGGGTGTGTGTTTGGATTCCTCCCTCCACCCCCCTTCAACTGGGTGATCACTGAGATCTCAATTGCCACATCCTAGAGGGATCAAGCACTGACAGTACAAGTGCTAACAACTCACCTGCACCTGAACCTGAGAATGCGTCGTCTTCATCACCAGATGAATCAAGGTCTTCAGGGGGAAGGTTCAGATTTGTAGTTTGCTTTAAAGAGAAGAGCAAAAAGATGAGTCAGTGGTGAGATTAAAGTTATCATGTTGCTTGCACAGAGTCCTCTAGGGGTTCCTAAAGGTCACAGAAACTTTCTTCAGATTGCATTTGTTCATCTTCCCTCATTCCAGCTCCCCTCCCCAAAAGAGTAGTTCTGGTTAGTCTGTTTGGTGTTGGAAAAGTCAGTCTTGCTGTCTTCCTTCACTGCTTCCAGGCTGCAGTTGCCTTGGGAAAGAAGAAAGCAAGGAATCCGTTCTGTGCTGCATCCCGGTAGCAGGCAATGCTCAGTCCTTACCAGCGTGTTTCAGGTGCTGACTGCTCATGTCTTCGCTATCTACCAACCACCCCATCTGCAAATCACTGCATTAATTCTAAGGAGCAGAAGGGAAGGGGAGGCAAAGTAGTTTGTCCTTCTCTCCCTTTCTGACTCAAATACTGTTCACATATCTGAAACTACAGCACCTAGCTGGAAGAAGAATCAAAGACTCTTTTTATTAAGTGTGGGCACTCAAAATAAGCCCAGAGATAGAAGCCAGCCTTCCCTGTCAGAGAATAAGCCCAGAGCTTTGTCCGTGTGCACTCCAAGGAGTACACTAACCAGCACAGAAATTCAGCTGCTGAAACAAGAGGCCAACCCCCTGTTCTATGGCACTTGTTTGTCAGAGCATACAACATTCAAAGCTGTTCAGGATCTCCAAAGATGACAACACTCTTTTACTGTTTACTAATTTACTAATTACAGAGTGATTACTTCATGCATATTGTTGGCCTGGGCTGTATGGACTTACTGCTCCTATCACTACAACATGCCTGACTCTCAGCTCATGACTACCCCCAGCTTTATTTCTGCAGGGCTACCATTACCTAACCAGTTATTTTCCCTTCTCAGATTTCAAATCAAAGCCCTCTAAGTCACTTCTTCCAAATTTCATCTTTTTGACATCCAACTACATTCCCTGTTTTCACAAATTTTGACTTCTATCCCATTCTCAAGTCACCTTTGTCACCTTTTTCCAGCACTGCCATCTGCAAGTTTAGAAGCTGCATTGAATCATCCAAGCTGTGGGATCCCTATGATCCCAAGAAGTGCAAAGTCTCATTTTATTATGCAGAAAAAAGGACATATATTCTTGCCAGCTTTGCAGCCAGGCCCACTGTATTTCTCTAGCTTGCATTAACACAGCGTCACACTTAAAACTGAGTGTAACACTCATCCTCATCCCAGAAGAAGTTAGCCAGCACCAGTATGTACTGTCAAAGCAATCCATCTCTGTAGTTGTCACTTTATTACCTACAATGGATGTGTTTATTGGTCTTATCTCCTTCTTACTCTTTTTAAGATATCAGGTTTATGCAGTTTTCTCTGCCATCCTTAATACCTTATCCACTCCCCACATTTCCACAGAACAATCAGTTTCCAAGGTGGTTAACTAGCCCATTAGATTCCACCTCTCTGAAGACAAGTATCCAAACTGCCACCAACCTGTTCAGCCCCAAGATGTTACCCCTTCTAGGCAATTATTGTAGTTATATGATTTTTTTTTTTTTTACATAACAACAAAGTAGGAACAAAAACTGCTCATATGGACATAAATTTCTTTAGCTCTTTTCTTCCCTACTGAAAATAAACCCTCAATGCACTATTCCTTAAGCTTCTGCAAGCATATTTCTAGAGTGAATTACCCTTCGATCTCTTGCTTAACTGCAAGTCATGAGGTAATCTGGATTTTTAGATTTGTCCCTGTTTGTTTGCACTGTGCTTTTGCACCCTTCCACGGAAAGTAGGTCAGATAAGTACCTCCCGTGTGTTTTCCTTCTTGTGTCGAAGGGCAGTGACTCACACAGGCTGATCTCACTACACTTCAAAATATTAAAGAGTACGAACTGTCGGTGCATAAAGAATGAAGAAGGAACTGCCAGGCTGCCTAAACTCAGCTCCCTCGTGTCCTTTCCAGTACGTTCAGAAGATAAGTGAGGCTTTAGAAATTGCACCACTTTTGTTGATGGGGGGTTGGGGATCATTTTTCTCCCTCACATCTCACACCAGCAGTGGCAAGCACAACCCTTTGTTCTTCCACTCAGCCTGGCTGAGTGCAGAAGGGGAACGTGCTGCTAAAGGTGGAGGTTGCATTCTCCTCCCAGTGGGAATACTTCCTTGAAGCAGATAGAAAAACTCTCCAGCTTTTTACTGAAGTAAGGGACTGCCAGTATAGCTTAAGATGGTATCACCATACACCTCCAGCTAGGATCAAGGCTGCCTTTCCCCCACATCTGAATATTCAGGGGTAGCTCATAGAGATTTCTAACAACACCTGGACATATTGATCACCGGCAGACCTCAACAATCCTGAATGGATCACAGTCTGTCAACAAATAAAATGGCAACTCTTGATCTTGACTACTGAGCCTGCACCCCTTCCCCTTGTGGGGTTAATAGGTGAGGCCTGTTCAGCCATGCCACACTTCCTTTGTTCTTACCAAGCGTGTCCAGCTACCTTATCCTTACATCTCCCCTCACACCTGAACTCTGAGCCCCTTCCCAGGCTGCTGCAAGCTCTGCTTCTCCATAGCCTTTGTTATGTACCTGTTTGATTCCTAGTTTGGTTTCTGTATCTGAGCAGGGATAGTGAGGTCCTCCTCAGAGGAGGGAAGCCCAGAGCAGCACAGTCTAAGCCAGCGGAGACCCATGGCGTTCCAGTGCAGAGCTGTCCAGCAGCTGCTCAGCACCCACCCTCCAAACACAAAGGCAGACTCGGACCAGTCCAGGTCCCATTAGGTCGGCTGTCACACTTAAGAGAATAATAGAAAACATGAATCAGGATCAGTAAAGTCTGCTTTCCACAGTTTTATAGGAGAACTTAGTGAAGTTACATGTCCCAAAGTGTTTTGTCCCCAGCTGCTCCTCTGGGGATTGTGGCACCTCCCTTTGACCAGGCAGTCCGAGGCTTGGGATCTGAGAGGGACTTTCTTTGGCCCAAATACTCAAGGGACAGTACAGGGTTTTGTACATGTGGATAGCAGTCAGAATCCCTACAAAGTGCTGTAACTTCATGACATCATCCAATTTCATGACACATGAGCATTAAGGAACATTTGCCCAATTTATGTAACTGTATGGTTATATAAAGACTACATTTCTTGCTCCATAAATTACACCTTCAATGGGTATAAAAGACAGTAACCTCCTCCGCAAAATACAAGTACTTCAGAAAGGCCATGCTTCTATAATGATCTGCTGCTGAAGGATTTCAGACACAGCAAGGTTAGAAAACACTGACTCAGGACAGCGTTGGAAGGGACTGAACTAGTTTGGGTTTGCATCAGGAAGACAGATCATGCTGTTCAAACAACAAACACCTCATGGTCAAGGTTTTTCCATGACCTTTTATTGAAGCTGAGTTACAATGAGAAAGGTTTTGATTAGCCAAGAGGATTAGGGGCACAGGACACTGGGTTGTGCTATCATACAAAAGAGCTGAAAATAAATTCTAGCTTAAAACAAGCTTACTCTACCTTTCAGACAGTGGATCCTTTGAAGGATCTCTGATGGTGTCTCATGCACTCTAGTCAAAAAATCTTTAAATCCTTATCGTGCACCTACAACATGTGGCTTTTTTACCATTTAACAAGTTTGTATGGTTTTGTTGGGGTTTTTTTAGCGGTTCAGACAACTGGTTGGAAATACTTGTCCAGACCTTTTGATTTGCTGCCACTGAATTCAGTTGCATGTGAGGCATAAAATTTTTAACAGTATTTTTGATATGCTTTAACCAGTTCTCATTAATCAGTGGAAGACCCTCTTCCCCAAGGATCAAAGCAGCCTGTCTAGGGGAAACCCTGGGGTGACTTAGCTTCTGCTCTTGCTGAGCACTGCATTGTTGCAGAACAATAGTTATTCAGTTCTGTTGGGACAACCAGAAAGCTGCTTAGTGGCATCTTCAATTTAATCAACAATGGGGCAGGCTTTCACAACTCATTAGCAAAATTATTGGATCCAGAAGTCTGACATAGTCCAGACTTTTTTTTCTTTTTTAAAGTATCATTTTTAACTATTCTTCAGTCTTCAACTTAGTCAGAGTCTCAAAACACGAGTCCTTCTGTGCTTATCCCATCAGCTGCCACAGAGCTCCCTCCTGCTACAGCAGAGATCTGAAGTACTCTTTCATGATGAAGGGGAGATTTGTAGGTCATTAGTTGATCTAACCCTGCCCAAACTGGGAACCGCATTTATTTAATTTGATACATGCAAAAAGAAAGAGCTTTTCTCAAATTGCTCTTTGAGGTAAGCAAAACCACTGGCTCTGCCACAAGCTGCTACAAGCCCTTAACTAGATAAAGGATGATTTGTATCCCACTCTTATTAATCCTAGTTAGTGATCTGCAGTGTCAAAAACACTTGAAATCCTCCATTATCTGAATAAAGATGTTAAATTTGCACATTTATTTCTCCTACTAAATCCTTTTTACTCAGCTGAAAAGGAGTGAACTGTAATGAGCTCTCCCACCTCAAACACCTCCCTAACCATCCTGCAAGAGTTACCAACTGCATGGGAAGGAAAACCAATGGTTTGCTCTTAAGAGATATATAAGAGCGAGATAAGCATTTGACCTGTAATTTGGCTATAATAGAGCATCTAGAAGAATACGTTCACAAGGATTTGAACAATTAATTCTTAAATAAACTCAAACAGAAAGGTTTGTCTTTAGCCTTTTCCTACACACTGAAGAGCAGGAATGCTATCTGAGGCAGAGCAGCCTGAAGAGCTTCTAACCTCAAAGTAATATTGTTATTAGTATGGGGGGAAGACAAAATCACCTGCTGAAGGAAACTTTAGCTTTCTTAAACCTTGATATTCTGCAGTTAATAGCCCTTGCACAATTAACTCCAATCCCAGATGTCCATGGCCTGGAGACAGCTTAAATGGTTAAGGGTGGCAAAAAATTAAAAAAAAAAAATGCCCAACAACCAAAAAAATGCCCATATAAAAACCACCACCAGCATCCTCACCTATCCCTGTTCTTTCACAGGCATACAGACTGCTGGAATTAAGTTGGCCATGCACACCTTCACTTTTAACAGTCAGCCATAAATTCTGGAATAGCTGAAACAGAGCTGATACTTTCATATGGCAAGTCAAGAGCGAAGCTTTCATGCAAGCCTGTTACATCAGAACTCAGCAGCAGTGTGGCACCACCTCACCTAAATTCTCTTGCAGTTGTTTTTCCTGCTACTCCACTGCTCAAAATAAACCCTGGTGTTGCTTGGTGACCATGCAGATTAATGAAGTATTTCTCTTCCTAGAGGAGCCAAAGATGCAAACTAACAGCACAGGCCAAAGAGTGCAAAGACAGCTACAAACCACCCCACAGACAGTCCAGGGGCTGGACAGCCTCGATTTAAGCATTTTACATTTTATCCCTGGCTAGTGTCTAGTATCCCTAGTCCAATCAAGGACTGCCTTGATGGCAGGGTGGTTGGAATTGGGTGATCTTTATGGTCCCTTCCAACCTAAACCCTTCTATGATTCTACAAACAAAGACACCAGCACTTCTTACTTCCTCATGCCGTCCCTGTTTCAGATGGCAGTGTTCCCCTCAATAACCTTTTGATGTGTATCAACAAGCATCCCCATCCTTCCATCCATCAGTCTGTCACCTGGAGCAAGGCTGGGTAGTGGCTCACGGGGTGCTTCTTCCAAAGGGAAGCAAGTGGAAAGTAAAGGATGCTCTTTCACTGAGCAAGGCAAGCACCATTTTAGCAGAAAGGGGTAAACAAGTCAGTTATCTGGCTGCTTGTCTATCAGATAATTATTAGTATAAAGAAATACGGAAAATCTTGGTTAATTGCATTTTACTGGCCTCCTCTTCTATTTTTGCCTGGTGACTTGAGAGAAGAACTATCTTTGAGGGAGAAGTCCTGGTTGTGTTTGAACTCCCTGATCATCACACAGTAGCTTCCTCCTGGCACTCAGCTCTCAAAGGCAGCAAAACACCTTCCAACAGCTGCTCAAAATAGGATGAGAGCTCTCAGGATCTATTCCACTATGGGCAGAACAAAACAGACTGTAGATTGCCTACTGTTCACTAAGCTTTGATCTTCCTTTTCTTCAAGCTGTAGGAGCATACCCTGATCCTTTGCACAAGATGCAGCGGCCAAGGAAGAGCATCCAGCTACTCCGCAGGCAGAGCAGCCAGTGTCCCAATGCTTCTAGAGGCTCCACACTATTGCCCAATCAGCTTTACATTTTCTCCTTGGTGTGACAGGGCAGTTTTTTTAATTAAGTAGGGCAGAAACACAGCAATCAACATGCCAAGAGCAAAAATGAACCAGCCTGTCGCCATCAGGTTGAGTTTCAAATTGTACAGCGGGTCCCTTTAAACTCCCACCTCCCACAAGAGCATGTCACTTCATGCTTCCTGGACCATCCCCTGCATGTCTGTTTGTGCACTCTCATGGTGAACCAGATCAGGGAACTGGTCTTGCTAAACAAAACAAAAGAACAA
>VZTE01003428.1:599415-611963 GCA_013397775.1 Eulacestoma nigropectus | reverse complement strand
GGCAATAGCACATGACAGTGAAAAATAGTGAAAANATGGCAATAGCACATGACAGTGAAAAATAGTGAAAAATAACTCCTTAGGAGAAGTTAGTGCCAAAGCTGTTAAGAGGATGCTCGAGAAGGTTGGTAGGCCTACAGGAGGAGGCAATGACTGCCAGGTGATAAAGGGATCCATAAAGAATGACTCTTCTGCCAGATGCTAAAGTGACGTTGCAAAATGTAACCAACTGATAAATGGCCAAGATGCGAGAGGCACACGTGCTACGCTCAGAAGCATTCCAGTGCCGACAAGCAGGTAAAATTGAGACTGTAGCCACTGCACCAGACCCAAAGGCAGGCTCCGCAGGCAAAAAGATCCACAATGACACTGAGACTCGAAGAAGGCAGATGACAGAAAGCTCACAAGAACACAGAGGTGGGTTGGAACTGCCCCGCCTGGCAAATACTCGGGTGATGCTGAGGAGAAACCCTCTCCCCTTTAGCTCCAACAGGCACATCCCACTACAGCCCTCTCCTCTAAGCTAAATTCAAATTGTGATTCCAAAGGTTTTTCCCTTCTCCCAACCACCAGTCCCAACACTTAGCTCTCTGAAGACAAGCAGACAAAACCCATCCTCGACAGAAAAGAACGTGTGGCTGCCGTAGACATTTATACGTTCTCCACAGTCTGCTTAGGCAGCTGCAAAAGAAGGAGAATAAGAAAATTGAGACTCTGACAACATGTGCCAGAAGAGACCCCTTCCGCAACATCCCTCTCCCTCATAACTGCTGAGGCTTATCGCTTACCTGCTGTTTCCAAATTTCTCTGCACCTGTTTACCGTACCTAAGACGACAAAACGGAAAACTTGACTATCACCCTTGATAAGAGCAATCCCCCGGCTACTCCACACCACTGCCCTGGGCTCAGCTCAGATCTTCATCCGACTCCAGAGGTGGCTGGGACAAAACCTGCAAAGCAAAAAGGTACACGCTTAGCACGCTGCCGCCGCGTACCTCTTGCCTATTAGTTGCCCCACCTGAACACCAACTCACCCACTCGCCTCTGTTCCTTGGCACGCCTAGGGCGGCAGCAGCAGCACCTGCAAAGAAACAAAGCAAAAAAGCCTGCTGAGAGACTGAAACCACAACCTCCCCGCTCCAATTGAAGTACACCACACCTATACCTTAAGCTTGCACCCTCCTGGCATCTGGGGCCAGGACATCTTGTGAGTGGACCACCTAAAATGCACAAACAACAGTGGATGCTTAGAGCTGTACCAGAAACTGATACCTAAGCAATAACAACTAGTTCCGTCCACCGGTCACCACTCACCTCGCTCATTTGACCTTGACTGCTGATATCCAGCTTTACTTCCTAAAAAGAAAGACAAAAACCAAGGCTGTAACATAGCCACCATTTACACTTGCCCTGCAAAGAAACTGTGACTGACCTTACTGTGGGAACCCCCTCACCTGGTATAGGGCGCTCTGCCATGGATTTAACCCATCTGCCTCAGAAAGAAAGTTAGGACAAAAGTCAAAGTGCTGCATGATAACTTAACAGCTCCAGACATTTTGTGTCAATCTAGGAATACCATCTAGATTCCACCTATGCCCTACATTACAAATTTCAAGTCCCCAGGACACAACTCTCCTACCAATCGCACGCATAATGCTGTTTACTGGGAGGTGAGGGATGACTGCAAAACCCTGGGCTCGAGAAATTAACAGTACGGTCTTAGTCCTATTACACCTACACGCCAGACTATGCAGTGGGGCAGAGCAGCTCCAGGTCAAGTGCACGCAGACATCCATTACACAGGAGATGACAAACAAAGGGATGCAATAAAGAGAGAAAACTCTCAGCAAGAAGAATGACCGCAAGGACCAAGAGAATGCGGAATGAGATGACCTAGGTGAGACCAACAATGAGCCGACAAGGCTCAAAGAACACTGGCAGAAGATGATAACAGAAGGACTTGTTCCAAGAACCGCAAAGATGGATGCCCGAGAAACGTACAGTCAGAATCCTCTATGTATCTTCACATTCTTACAAGTCCTAACCGGCTATAATGGATTATTGCAGTGCACAGCTGCTGATACAGCTCAAAACAAGACCATAAAAGACCTTCAACTCCACTCTTCTAAAGAGAGATGCAATTCTGATGCGCCTCTAAGCTCACGAGTCAAAGGTTCGACAGTAACGGCGCCGGGCCAAGGAACATGGAGATGAGAGATGCTAAGAATGATGCCTGGTGTTTTCCAATAAGCCCCTCAAAGGGTAAGGAAAAAGACATGAAACACGAGATGCCCAAAAGACATGGAATGCACATAGACAAGTGACACTACAGGCACTGGGACTGCTCTGCCCTGCACACCTCAGTGTTGTATTCAAAAGCGAGACTTCCCCTTTATGTCACCTAAGGGGCCCCTTCTTGGACATCCCCACGGCCAAAGCTGACTCAAAAATCCCTCCTGGCAAGTACCAACCCAACACCCCGCTTTCATCCCCTCTGTGGGTTGCAGCCCTTGCCTTATCTCTCAGACTGCTGGGGATGCGAATCCACGTGAGGCGCAAAAGAAGGCTGCCTCGCCGTCTGGGAAGTTCCTGCCATTGCCAGGCTGTTCCCTCTTAGTCACCTACAATAAAGAAAGCCAAACATCAGTGCACAAATTTAGTGGCACATCAGCCAAAACCCCACAATTCCGCTACTCACCATCTCCTATGGAGGCCTGGGTCCTTGGGCCGCACCCTTCGGCCGCGCTCTGAGGCCAACGCTGTTGTTGCGAAGTATATCTGGGTTAAGAGGAGACAAGGTGATATGGCATTGCAGAAACTTGAGTGGACCCTCGCTCCTCCTCCCTCCCTGACTCACCGCAACTCCTCGGCCGTCGCCGAAGGCTACCCGGACGGCACCATCAAATGGAAAAATTAAAGGCTTCATCACAGAGTCCCGTAATACTTCTGGAGGGCTCATGAGGGCGGAGAGCTGGGTCTATCAGCCAGTCGGCAAGGGGTTCAGTATAATACAAGTGGACTACCTAAAACACACAAATGACAATGGATGCTTAGAACTGCACCAGATTTAGGCACCCAAGCAAAAACAACTGGTTCTGGCCACTGGTCACTGCTTACCATGCTCACTTCACCTTGACTGCTGATATCCAGCTTTACTTCCTAAAAATAAAGACAAAGAACAAGGCTGGAACATAGCCACCACTTACACCTCCCCTGAAAAGACAAATGGTGACCGACCTTCCCAGGGGAGAAGGGGCAAAAGAAAATGGAAAGGCACGTACCAATGTAGATTCCAAAAGCGTCACATTGCCGTCATAGTTTCTGTCTGAAACTACTTGACCATGACCTCTTTCCTCAAGGGTTTCTGTCAAATTGGACCGGTGGTTTGAATGCTGCAAACCACCTGTAAAACAAAAAAAAACAAAGGCTGCTTATAGTTTCATCACTAATACAACAGCTCTGGTAGCATCCAGTTCTGTGCTGGAATCAATACTCATCTCGGTTGCCGGTGCTTATCTGGCTCATGGTCCCCCCGGTGCTGATACCCAGCCATGCCAAACGCTTTGCATCTTCAAAATGAAAGGATAAGCCAAACAATGAGGTAAACATAAAGAAGAAAGTCAGGCCATCACTCGGACCTCAGGTGCCAACCCGCCTTATGGCCATGGTCCTCTGGCCTCCTCTGTTTGTATCAGGTTTACATCCTGGTCTTCTGCTTTTGCAAAAATATTATTTGTCAAAGTCACTCATATACACAGGGAAAGCTTAACCTTTTCAAAGTTCTCATTTCTCAAAGCAAACCACCTAGGATACAACAACAGCATGCATTAAGACAAACAACTAGAAAACTGTGAGACACCGCTGTACCGTTCCCGCCATCTGTGCCCAACCCTGCATGGATAGGCCACCGTCACTCCGTCCAAGGTGTGGCTCGGATGGCTAAACAAAGCAAAAGGTTACCTATAAAGTCTTCTTTCTACTCCACCTACCCCCCACTGTACTCCACAGGGCAGAGCAGTTCCAGGCTAAACACAAACTCAAACAACACATTATGCTACAGTGTGACACAAGGATGATAAAAAAAGCTCCTGGCGACAAGAATAACAGCAAGGATCAAGACCACACCAAAAGAGAAGACCAATTGTATGGCAACAGTGGAGGCTCTAAGGAGCAGAAGAAAAGACCATAACAGAGTGACCCATTATAAGAGCTTTCGGTCACGATGACCAAGATGGCTGTGAGACAATGCTACATTTAGAACACTCCCCATATCCTTACAATCTTACAAGCCCCAGGAGATTACAACTCACAGCTGGAAAGGGCGGATAGCAATACAGCCAGGAACAAGGCCTCAAAAGACATCTGACTTGACACTTCTAAGATACAATTCCAAGACACAGCTGAGCCCATCAGTAAAAGAACAAACTATATCGGCATCATGCCAAGAAGCACAAACATCCAAGAATCTAGAGATGACAGCCATCACTTGGGATAAGGCCCTCGAGGGGAAAAGGCAGAGACATCTGATCCAAGGGATCCTGAAGGCATGCTAGACAACACGAGACGCTAGACAACACGAGACGCTAGACAACACGAGACGCTAGACAACACGAGACGCTAGACCTGCTCTGCACTGCACACCCTATGGTTGCAATCAGAAATAGAGCAGCTCCCTTTAGCTGTCCCAAGAGGCCCCTTAGAGGACACCCCTTTCCCCTCTGCTAATTTTTAAATCTCTCCCAGGAATTTCCAACCTGCTACCCTGCTATTGTCCCATCTCCAGGCCATAGCCCTTGACTCATCTTTTGGATGATTGGCAATATAAATCCACATTGGATGTGAAATGAGTCCACCTTGGAAGGCCCCGTGATTGCTAGTTAGCCTCTTAATAAGCTACAGTAGAGAAAACCAAAATCAGTGTATGAGTTTAGTGGCACATGGGCCAAATCCCAGCGAGTCAGCTGCTCACCCTCCCCTAAGTGTGCCTATGTCCTCAAGTCTCTGGCTTCATCCAGAGTCTAAGGCTGTGGCTGTTATGATGGGCACCTGGGTAGTAAGAGACAAAGTTACATGGCATTTCTGTGAGTATGGTAGATGCATTTGCATATCATGAGACATGTAAATGCAGCTGCTATGCTTGTGGAAAAGCCTTAAGGGGCCCCTGAATGGACACCATTTCCCACCGTGCTGCCTTCAAAATAACCCCACCCCCAGTAACTCCTAACCTAGTACCCTGCTCACCCTCCCTCTTCTGGTCACACTCCTTGATTTACCTATCCAAAGCCTCAACATCAGACATCATCCTTTACATGGGGCAGATCCCTTTTGTGAGACTACAAATCTGCTGAAAAAATTGATGCGTCATACTTGACACAACCTAGAATTTCAGGAAGTTGTATTGCTCCTGGAAAAAAGAAAAAAACAGAAATTATAAAGCCACCTTATCACCCCTAAACAAACAACCCAAAATTGTGAACTTAAATACTCCCTGTGTTCAATGCTATCTTCTTCCTACTGTCTTCAAAGCCTCTGTTGCTTTAGATGCCAAAAGCACCTCCTGAAAACAAGCTAAGCAGAAAATAATCCCCTTCATTAAAATAAGAGGAGAGCACTTATCCCAGTTTCTCCCTGAGAGAAAATAGAGCCCCTTACAAAAGGCTGGGGTTAATATACCCATGGCTGGGCCCGCCTCTCGTTCCCACGATGCCTGGGAAAAGGGAGGAGGCAAATAATCACAAGGTATAAAAGCCCTCAGAGGAGCTGCAGCTGTTTGGCTCCTCTGACTTAAATTCAAGGTGAGTAAAGGCTTTAATAGAGAAGAAGACTTTTTGGGGAAATGGTGGTGCTTTTTTTTTTTTTTCCTTTGGCATTCAGCAAAAGGGCAGAAAACTGGTCAGAAATGAAACTTTGTGTTTCAGCCACAGCACAGCTAGGTAAATTGGATAATTTGTTGCTAACTTGCGTAATTTTTCCTTTGTGATTGCTAAGTAGTACTCCACATGTGACTAAGTAGGGTGGAGAAGAAGAATAACAACATGAATGGTGTCACTCTCTTTGAGATTTTTAATTAGGGTTTTATGCATTATAAATAAAAATTTAAAAAATTAATACACTCCTAGGTGGCATTAAGGTTACGTATGTACTGGGCTCACTCGCTTATGACATTTGGGACTGGGGCGTGGGTAGGAGCACCCTGAAATGCAGATTTAAGCCCTTAAAATGCTCAAAAAGGGAGCGCTTCCTTCAACCAAACCCCTTAAAATGAAGGAACAGAGGATGTTTACCTTTGCTTAAACTGATTCAATGGCAAAAAAAGGGCTTCTCCCCTTTAGTTTAACTCCCTAAAAGACTGGAAAAAGAGGGATTTTCCTTGCTTTAAATCTCTCAAATGATAGAAAAAGGGGGCTTTTTCTCTCAATTTAAATGCTTAAAAAGGAAGGACAACTGGGCTTCCCCCTTAATTTAAGCCTTCGGACAATGAAAAGGGGGGAGTTACCTGTAATTCAAACCCATAAAATAGCATTGTGAAGGTTTTCCTCTTCCATTTGAACAGGAAAATGGGGATTCTCTGTTAGTTGATACCCCTTAAAGCACAGAAAAGGCAGGGTTTCCTTCAATTAATATATTAAAATTGTAAGGGAAGAGGATTCCCCCTCAATTTGAACACAGACAATTATGGAAAAAGAAGTGTTTTCCCTCAATTTAAACCCCTTTTCTCTTAATAACCCCTCTCTTTTCTGGGGGCACGGTGGAGGGACTGACAAGATGAAAGGGGAAAAGTTGAAAGTTTCCCCCTGGGACCCCACACGCTGTGCCACTGGCTCAGGTGCAGCCCCTTGGCACCAGGGCTTTTCTCTCAGCGTTGTCTTGAAGTAATGCTCTGTGCCCAGGTGCATCCGGCTGCTCCCCAGGCCCTGCTGAATGCTCCAAGTATTGTTCCTGGAAGGACACTTGGGATGCCCCCATTGGCCCCTCTTGACTAGCAGCTCCCTGCCTAAGTGCGCCCGGGCAACCCTCTGAAAGCAACATCTGGCAGGAGCCACCCCATCCTCCTCCTCGCACCTGAGGCTGCTGTACCTTGGAGTGGGGGGGTGAGGTGGGGAAAGATCCTGCCAGTCGTTCCCTCCCCTATATAGGCCATTGTCTGCCCCCGAAACACTGAAGTGCTGAGCTTTCTTTTCCTTGGGAAAGAACCAGCTGTCTCGTCCAGGTGCCTGTGGCCAAAATTGGGATTCTGCCTCTGAAATTCCCTATGTCCTAGGTTTGTAATTACTGAGGAAATTCCCCACAGATCATAAGCAATTACTGGTAAATTTTCCTCTGTAATCATTACTGAATTGTGTTTCTGTTGAAGTGTTTGACACATCCCTTAAGGGGTCAGGGGTTTAGCTGGGTTGTTTATGGCCATTCCTGATGGGCCCAGACTGAGCCCAAGCAGCCCCATCACTGGTCCACTTTGAATTTCAGTGAAATATGGATGTAGTTTATAAATACTCCCTTTGCCTGCTACTCAGTCTTTCCCTGTCCATCCAGGGAACAGATTTATTCAATCCTTTGTTCCCGACCGCAGCTCTCCTGCCCAAATGCCGGTTCTCACAGACACAATCTAAGCAGAAAATTGCTACAAGTGTTTGCTTTTAAAGTAAAATTCTTATTACATCTGGCTGTATGATTAAAATAAATACATAGATTGATGGTCATTGGGGGAAAGCTTTTCAGAGGAGAAAATATCCATTTTGGTAGCACAGATCCCATTTTGGCAATATTGCATTTTTTGGGTTTGGGAACCCTGCCCATATAAGAGATATCAAAATTGGTATTTTGAGGTTTGATATTTTGAAACTGGGTCATTTTGATATTTTGGAACTTGATATTCTGCTAGTTTGAAATGGAATTATTTTGGTATTCCTGAACTTGCTGTTCTGATATTTTGGAACTTGGATTAGGGTTAGGTTAAAATTGATATTTTGAAATAATCAATTAGGTTAGGTTAAAAATGATATTTTGAAACATGGTTTTCTTTGGTATTTTGAAATTTGGTTTTCTATTATTTTGAAACTAGGCTATTCTGGTATTTTAAGACCTAGTTTTTTGTAGGCTGGTTTGTTTGGTATTTTTGTAGGCTGAGGTTTTGGTACTTTTGTAACCTGAGCTTTTAGTATTTTTGTAACCTGGGGGTTTGTTATTTTGTAACCTGTGATTGGAAGGGGTCTGGGGCATCCTAGCTGAGTCTCCTGGCTTCATTTGCCTTCTTCCACTACGATTAATCTGGCACGGGAACTGTTAATTTGCAGACTATACAGCGAGACGCTTCCTGAAACAGAAATAAATTCCAGCTGCGGCAAAGCCCACTGCCACATTTAGAAACCCTTCACCAAAGCTGTTGGAAAAGCAAAGGTGATGTCTGGTGATGTGGAGCTCCAGAGAACTGAGGTAAAGATGGGGAACAAGCAGACAAGGAACAGCTTCCGCTGCTTCTCGCTACATCATTTGGTCCTTTGACCTCTGTGTGAACTTCAAGTTCACAGATATGGCACGGAGGGTCTATCAATCGGTCTTACTTTACACCAAGTAAAACAATTAAACATTGTTTTAAGTACAATTATTATAAACACAGTTAAGATGGGGTGTACCAATATATCTAGTATCTTGGTGGCAGTGAGTGAATATCCAGAAAAAATGTCCTACTGAGCATGGGCCATTTCCTCATTGATTTGGCTAAACGATGATAGCAGTTTGTCTCCTACTATGATAGTATTCATTTGACATTCTGCTAGAGTTTTATTTTGTATTGACAAATGTTTTTTTCATGTGTTCTGAGGCCTGTAATGAGGTTTTCAGTTTATGTAACAATGCACCTACAGAAACATTTAGATATTTAGGGTGCTAGTACATAGGTACTTGCTCATTTCTGTCAGGCCAAAACACATGTATCTCCCTGCAGGCACAGACAGGTAATGCCAAACCAGACCAAAATTTGGTGTTCCCTGTGCTCCAAAGGCGATGAGTGAAAAGATTGGAAATATTGTTTTACTGCTCAGCCGGCATCATGATTTTCCCTATTCCCAACTCTTGTTCCTTCAGTTGGATTTTCCCAGGAGCTGTAGTGTGCCAAGGGCAGGACATCCATTAGTCCCTGAAGCCAGTGATTTTGCATAATTAAATCTGCAGTTGTTAAAGAGAAAAGAACAGGAATATGAAGATCCCTCACACTCAGAGAACTTAGGGTGCTGTTGATTAAATCTTTGATCTAGAAGTACCTGTGGCAGGTAACCTGTAACAAGGGACAAATTACAAAAAAATCTGGGGGAGAGAATTATTTCGAATTCTTGGCTTCCTTTTTTAAATGGCAGTTTGTTATTTTGGGGCCCAAGCTTAAAAAACCCGGAGTGCATGATTATTCCCTAGTGTCACATTTCCGGCTTAGGAAGAAAAAGGTATTTTTAGGTATTTAAATTCTGCCCCCAAAGACACTTTGGAAGTCCAGACTCAGGCACTGATGCTTCTGAGCGTTGTCTGTACTCGTGTATCCATAGCTCTTTTGCAAAGAATGGGGAATGCAAATTCCAAAATATGTCCTGTAAACCCATTTAGTAAGCCAGATTTATTTGATCCACTCCTATTTAAACCAAGCATTCTAACAAGGACCTGTTTTTCTTGATTCCTGTGACACGTTTCCCAGGGTTCCAGCACACCAAGTACGGGCGTTGCAAGAAGAGCGACAACAACATGGTTCATCGCAGCTTCTGTGAAGGCAGCAAAAAGCCAAAGCCCATCCGGAGGATGTGCAGCCTGCAGGAGTGCATGGACACCCTGTGAGTGTGACTGGGCATGCATAGCAGGGATTGCTCCTCGGGGCAGGGAAGATCCAGCCACATTGGGTGGGATGAATTGGGTGGGATGCTGACAGCTTTCCAGCCTGGATTTCCTGAATATTGAGGAGTTTTTTTACCTCCAAGAATGGGTACTGATGTGGCTGGGTGGTTGCAGTATATTTTATATATATATATAAAAATATACATATATATCATAAAACCACAAAATGCATTGGGTTGGAAGGGACCTTAAAACTCATCTCATTTCAACCCCCTGCTGTGGGCAGGGACATCTTCCACTAGACTAGACTTCTCCAAGCCCTGTCCAACCTGGCCTTGGACACTTCCAGAGATGGGGCACCCACAGGTGGATAACAGGTAGCAGTCAATAGTGTCTGACTCCTTTCCCCTTCCCAGATGGGCAGTAGATGAGTGGGAACGCCCCACAAAAACCTGTGGGAATTCTGGCTACCAGCTCCATGCAGTGTGCTGTACCCAGTCCCATCCCAACAACGTTGACCGCTCTGTCCGTGCCAAGTTCCGGAGGGTGGATCTCCCTGAGAGACAACGGTCCTGCAACTGGGCACCGTGCAAAGCTGGACACTGGTCCCAGGTGGGCACTGGTGGTCAGGGGCAGCACTGGCCTGTCCCAAAAGCCAAGCCAAGGCTTGCTGGGACACGGGGATCTGTGCCTGGTGCTGTGACATGGAATATCCTAAGCTGTCCCCTGTGTCTTGCAGTGCTTGATGACCTGCAGGTAGGGGACTGAGAGCCAGCAGGTCTGTGCCGTGCTGGGGACTGGTGCAATGGAGAATGGCTGGAGTCCAGGAGGGTTTGGAAACTCGCTCCCTGTGATGGTAAGAGAGCAGCTGGAATGGCTGCAGTGGCGGCAATAATTCCTATGTGGAGAGCACAGTGCTGGCAGAGGGGTCAGACATGGAATCCAGCTTTTGTCATGTGTTCAGTACAGCACACGATGGATGTTGTGGCTCTGGGTGATCAGTGCTTCTCCATGACAGGGTCTCTCCCATAAATGTGCACAAACAGGGTTTAACCACATTGGCCCAAGTTTTTTTGCACAAACTGGGGCCAGAGGTAAAGGTGAAGCCAAACCAAACCCTGCCCAACCTCTAAATCCCAGGACAAGTTGTACAACCTGCCAATTAAGGGACTGAAAATACGTTAAAATGGAACCAAAGCATTAATACAGTTCCTGGGAATCCCATTATAGTGTTGTCATAGAATTTTTAACAGATTTTTAAGTTTTTTATGACAACAATGCATTTCTATGTTTGGATTATTCACTCTGAGGGATTTGGGGGTTATTTGGATTTTAACTCCCTCACAGTTGCCCTGAACACCGCTTGGGAGCTGGTAGTAAAAGCAGAGCCAGAGCTCTTGGCACACAGAGGGTGCTTTCCCCCAGAGTGGATCCACCTGCTTCCCAACAGCCTGACCAGGAGGGATCTGCTTTGGCTCCTGTCTTCTGCCAGAGAAAGAACGTTTTCAGTTGATTTAGATTAGATGCCAGCAGCCTCGTCTCCTGGAGAGTCCCTGGAGAACTGATCCACTCTCCTATGCCTCCTGCTCTCAGTTCCCGCCGAGCCAGTGCCAACTGTGCAAAGGAGAATTTGTATGTCGAGCAGCAGTGAAAGGACACGAGCGCTTACATGCTGGAGAGGGAGTGGGGACTGGCTTGTGCAGAGTTCACCTTTATATGATTATGGGAGTTTTTGGCTCCTACCAGAACGTGCTGGAAGTAGAGAAGCACAACCCCAAATCTCTGCACTGTGGGTGGAGTCGCAGAATCTAAACTGGCACAAACTGGAACCCCAAAGTGAACCATGAGAGAACGGGCCAAAATAAGGATCACTGTCACTATGGAAAGGCAAAAGGAATTGTTTGGGATTTGGATTGTCCCTTGGGTGATGCTGGTTGCTGTGATTTATATAATCCCATCCATTTGACTGCCAGAATTTCCCAGCCCAGGGGTTTTGGCTGACACACCAGCACAAAGATTTGGTTTTCAGTATCAGCTTTCCTAGTTTAGATGAATTATACCTATAGCCCTGACTTCTATACTGAATTCCTCCTGGAATAGCCTCACAGTGCCTCATGGGGCATATTCCTGTTCCCACGTGGAACTGCCAGTTTAACACCAGGTTTGTCAGAAAAGGTCCCAAGGAAGATCAGTGGGATCAGGACAGACAGGTTTATATTCCATAGAATATTCTATTTATAACCCTTGTCCCCCAGCGCCACTGATGTTCTTGTGGGGGACTTGGGCAAGTTCCCTGGAATTCAGCTGTTTTTCACCCACCCTAAGGTCGAGCTCCAATGGGTATTTTAAAGCAGGAGAAGGTGGTAGCCAGGTGTGCTCCCAACCCAGGAGCTGATTTCATTCCAGAGCCTCAGGAGTGGCCTCTGGAAGTTCTTTTCCCTGAGGAAAGGGATGCACATACCCACCTTTGAGGCACCTCACATCTGACATGCCTGTTAAAACTTTCCATCAGTTCTGCAGTTCTGGTTGGGTCCCTGTCATAGGTTGAAACTGAGTTGATTGACAAGCATTTAAGCCAATGCGCTTTTGTGAATTTTGCATATTTAAACCCCGTGCAAGGGCACGAAGTTCTCTCTCTGGTTCCCAGTCTCCTGAGGGAGAAGGGGGGCCTTCGAACCATGGGCGGCCTCCGGGCCGGGCCTGGCCTGGGCTCCTGCCTGCCCCCCCCCAC
>VZTE01003428.1:563861-598585 GCA_013397775.1 Eulacestoma nigropectus | reverse complement strand
GAGAGTGCTGGAGGGAGAAAAGGGAGGGGGGAAGGAGTTTTTGCTTGGAGAGTGCTGGAGAGAAGAGGGTTGTGCTTTAACTTTCTTTCTATTTCTTGTTACTTTTAACTGTGTTAGTAATAAACTTCTTTATATTCTTTAAAGTTTTAGGCCTGCTTTGCATTTCTTCTGATCCTTATCTCACAAAGTGAAATAGATGTGATCAAACCACTACAGTCCCTGAAAAACTCAAAGCTTAATCCAAACTGTATCAGACTTGAACCTTTTATTTTAAGGCATCTCCAAGGGCTGTTGCTTGGGATTTAATTTTTGTGAGGGAAGATTCCCTTGGCTTTAACACTGCTGTTGCATGATGTCCTCAGGCTGGAAAGGAAGGGATTCAGACACACCTGGGTGAATGTGTGGGAGCTCTGAGAGGTTAACCCTGGGAATTGCTGACTGAGCCCCTCCTCAAACACAGTGCGCTGAAGTTCCCTAGCGCCAGCTGGCTTCTTGGGGTATTTTTGGGGTGTTGGTGGGGTCTGTCTGGGGTGGAGGATCTCAGGGTGCCTGTTCAGAGCAGCCCATCACTGAGGAGCTGTGAGCAGAGCTTTATCTGTGCCCATCTAAGCACTACCTGGGCATCCCAGTGCCCATCACTGTGTTCCCATTCCTGGGATGTGCGTTTTGCAGAGGAGACCCGACCGGGAGACAGATCCATCTTGTGCCAGATGGGAAGTGCTGGCCTGGCACTGCTCCATCCCTGGCTCCCCTAAACTGTGCTGTGAGTCCTGTGGCCAAATGGCAGCACCTTCCTGCCACCCGGCCCACCCGGAGCTGCTGGGACCGAGAGGGACGTGGCACGGGTCCCAGGCGTCCCGAGGGCTCCAGTGGTGCCCGTGCCTGCGGTGTACCCCCAGGCTAGCCGCTGCCTGGGAGCAGTTCTCTGGCACAGCTGCCTTCAGCAGCACAAAAGGCCAAGTGGCATGTCCAGCCGAGCCCAAAGGCACTGGCATTCCGCACTGGAGAGCTGCTCTGGCCGGGAAGACTTTCTGGCTTTGCCGCACCATTCTCTGCCACCAGCGGCGGCCTTGGCCATTGCACTGCCCCAGCTGCGGCTCTGCCTCCGGTGCCAGTGGAGAACATGGCAATGGAGGCTCCTGCGCTGGCCAGGACCTCCAGGAAGGGCAAGAAGCCTGCTGGGAAGTGATGGCCTCTGAAGGCTGCCCTGCTGGGGGCAGGAAGGTTTGTGGAGGACAGCCACGCAATGGGGCTGTGTTTGGCCCTCCGGTTGTGATTCCTTGACCTCTGGACACTGCGGAGCATGCTGTGTGCCACAGGCAGGACACTGCGGGGCACAGCTCATCCCCTGCAAATACAAGGATGGGAAGTGCTGGTTCACTTTCTGTGGCTCCCCACCTCCTCCTGCCCTGCACTCCCTGGCCAGCTGGGAAACAGAGAAAACAGTAAGGGTATTGTACAGCATTTTCAGTGGTTGTGAATACATGCAGTTGAAGAGTTTTTACTATTACTAAATTCAGGTATTTTGGTTTGACAGAAAACCAAGAAAAGACCATACCAGGGGTAATTCCATTTTAATAGTCTCCAAATCTCCAATATGTGAAAGGAAAAATAATAGAGTAAGTGTGGCAGTATACAGCCATTACCAACAGAAGCAGTGTTAGTCAGCTTCTCAACATTGCTTTTTAGTATTTTATGGGAAAAACATTTGGCCTAAAACTTCTTATCCATAAGTTGTTGGGGGTTATATGAGAGGGAACCTGACACTTAGTAAATTGCATGAGAACCACAGCTTAAAGTTACTCGATGTCTTCTGGCCTCACAGGATGAGGCAGAGGTATAACTGATTTCTTCTCTGTATCTCTGGAAAGAGCTTTTCTCATATCTATAGCAAAAGGAAAAAAAGTTACTGTAGTAACACAGTCATTGTACAAAGGCATATTAAGTGACTTCTCCATTAAAATAAGATAATTTTGAATCAAGAAAATTTCCTAGAATCGTAAGACTGCCTCCAGTTGGAAGGGACCCATAAGGATGCAACTCCCAGCTCCGCACAGGACTACCTAAAACTATACTGTATGATTAGGAGCATTGTCCAGATATTCCTTGAACTCTGATGGGCTTGGTGTCATGACCATTTCCCTGGAGAGAGACCATTGCAGTTACCAACCACCCTCTCAGTGAAGAAGTTTCAAGTCCCTGTTATGGAATGAGAGGAAGAAAGCACTGCCATTCCTTCTTGCTTATTCTTGTTCTGCAGTTGATTTTGCCAGAGATGCTACAAAATGCGTAAATGGCAAGATTAAGTTTTGTAACTGATAAAATCTTAAGCAGGAAAAGTTATCTAAAGGAGGATACAAAAATCCCATTAGTCAGCTATCTGAAATTGTTTCATATACCAAAAAAATAATATTAGTCTTACAAACAAGCCCAGGAACCCTCCACGTGAGAAGCGTTCCATTCAATTTGAGACATAACAAGAACTTACCATAAGCATCTTCATCTGGCTCCCCACTGCTAGCTGAGTAGTACTCTAAGACTGTCCGGTACACACTGTAGCCTAGTTGCTTATACATATTTACAGCAACCTGATTTGATACTCTCACAAAGAGATCGACAAAAAATCCACCCTTTCTTTAGCAGGGGAGGAAAAAAACAAACAAACAAACAAACAAAACCACATTAAGGAATAGTAGGTAAATGTATTTCTAAATAACAACCCATAAATTGTAATCAAACCAAAGCAAGTCTGATGTAGTACAATAATCAAACTTCTTTCACAATGTAATAACAGATACACTCCTTTACCAAGGGAAAATGCAAATATAGACACGGATTTCATGTTATTTTTGTCGCACGGCCCTTCTACACCAGTTAGTGGGTTCAGAAATTTGAAGAGAAAGAACAGGACAAGCTAAACACTCCCACAGGCCTAAATCCATATGATTAAAAAAAAAAAAAAAAAAAAAAATCCACATTTTAGATTGCTTGGATTAGGAGGAGTGGAATCAGTCACAAAATTCAGTTGCCTAACAGGAGATAGCTCCTTAACTTCATGAGGCAAATTTTTTCTAAACATCGTACTATTTTCCAATTTTACCAGCCATAGTGGGGTTACCCTACCAGAATCAGTTATGGACATTTCCCAGTGGGTTCATCTGACCCTAAATTAAATTTTCTCAGGTACAAGTAACTAAGCACGAGATGGCAAGTAAGCTAAGATACTCTCTGCAGTACAAAATTTGTTCAAGATTGTGCCTGAGGGCATTGCACAAAGCCCACAGTTACTGAACAAGTATGCTGGAGGCCCTACAGGAAACGGTGCTGACATTTCACAAAGCTCTTTTCCTGTCAAGAAATGTTCTTTTACACAGTATCTCTACTGGAATTCAGGCCACGTACTCCTTATTCTGGCAAGTTAGTTTTCAGAGAAACCCTGAGATTTTAAACTGCTAAGCAACTTTCCTAACTCTTTTTCTCCAAATATGAGGAATTTCAGAAAATCAGAACACTACGTAAAGCAAAAACCTGCATGTAAACCAGGGACAGGTGTCTGTAATAATATTACTCTAAAATATTACTTTAGAAGATAAATTTAAAGATAGACATGCTACTCACTTTTCTGAAATTTCTTCCAGGAGCTCCATCAATTTAGCAGCCAAACCCAGCCGTCGAAATTCTGGTGCAACAGAGAGAGCAGTAACATGTCCGTGCCATTCTTCCCTAGCCACAGAGCCTTCGGCTTTGCCCATGACTGTGAAGATACAGAGCATCAGCACAGCAGTACCTTTGGAGTAATGCACCGCCTGCAGCCAGACAACTTCACAAGAGGAATAAGCCATGGACAAACAAATGTTACAATGGTCGTGGTAAAGGCTCGAACAGGGGTTTGATAAGGGTCTACCTTATCACTCTGCGATTCAGCGGCCACTAAAAATGTCATTTTGCTCAAATATTACAACAGGCTCTTGACTAGGTAAAAAAACGCCAAACAAGTTTGCAAATTCCTTGCTTGAGGTGGCTTCTAATGCAATTTTTAAGCAATTCTCATGAGTCTTTCACTGAACAAAAAAGATGTGACTAAAATAATGGAGGAGCAGAGGGCTAGAAACCCAAAACTACCATCCCAGCAACTGTTTGAGACTTTTGGAGATTACGGGGGAATAAAGCTTGGGAAGCTTTGCCAATCTGGCAACAGAAAGCTAGGGCCCTGCAAACAAGATGTGTTAAAGGGAAAAAAAAAAAAGAAGCGGAGGTGGGGACAGTGTTTGGAAGAGCTTCGTTCTTGTTTCTCTCCTTTCTACACTGGGCCAATCCAATGTTAGTTTATTGATGAACATTCACACTTCCATACTGTGCTTTTATAGATATCACAGTCACTGCTAATAAGCAACTAGTGTGGTGGGTACAGAGAAATGTTCTATACAGCACACATACTTTCAGCTTTAGTATGTCAAATACTTTATTTCCTGGGTCCCTGCAAAAACCAGTACTCTGCCCCACCCCACCTCCTGGCAGTTCTCTTTGGCATGATTTCTGAAAAGCACAAATACTACACAGAAAACCAGCAAACGACATCCAGGCCCAGAGCTTTCCCTTACAGGGCAATGCAAAACACAAGCCCAGCACTTTTATTGACGGTGTGTAGGGAGCGTAGGGGCTTAATTCCAGATCACAGAAACACCCATTCACCAAATACGGGCGGATGTTACCACAGCCAAGGCTCCTCGCTGCGCTAGGAACATCAAACTGGAAGCTACTGCCGTGAGTCCCGCATAATACCCTAAGACATTTAAGAAACGGGAAGATGCAACGCAACGTTCCTCTTCCATGTTGGATATTTGGTAAACGCGAAGAGTAAGAAAAGCTCCCGCGTTACAATCCCCGAAATAGGCAACGAAGGGAGACGTTACCGCCGGAACACCCGGCACTCACTGTAACCCATCAGCTCCCCGCCGGGCGCCTCGGCGACGATGAAATACTCGGGCCAGTGGGCGAGGTACTGCAAGTAGAAGGGAATCCCGTACTGGGCGCTCGGTTAAGGAGCAACTGCGGCCGCCACGGCTGCGCCGCCCGAGCCCGGCCCCGCGCCCCTGCCCTGGCGGGAAGGATACGGTCTCGGTCAGCGGGTCCAGGTTGCTGTGGGGGAAGAGAGAGCGGCGCTCACCACGGGCCCGGGCCCGCCCGGCCGGCGGGGCGCCTCGAGGACCCCGCGGGGTGGGGAAGCGCGCAGGGGCTCGGGGGCAGGGAGGGGGGACAGCCGGCGCTCACATGTTGTTGAATCGGAAGAGATCGTCGCAGGTGAAGGCGCGGAGCGTTGTCATGATGATGGTGATCACGACGATGACGCTGAGGGTGACGCTGATGACGCCTGCCCCGGAAGCACTCCCGCGCCCGAGGGCCACTTTCGGCACGGAAAGCCGGGGAACGGGACACCCCCGCCCCCTACGCAGCCCTGGCCCGCCCCGCAGAACTAGCCCGGCCCCATCTCGCCTCAGTCCTGTCCCGCCCCGCAGAACCGCCCCGCCCCGCCCCGGCCCCGCCTCGCAGACCCGCCCCGACCTGGTCCCCGCCTGAGAGCTGCCGCAGCGGGCCGTGCCGAGCAGGGGCGGCGCGGGATCCCTGACCGAGAGCAGCGGGCGGGCGGATGGCACGGCTGAGCCGGCCCGCAGTGGCGCGAGGCGCGGTGGGGCGGGGCCCAGCGGGGCCGCAGTACCAGGAATGCTGTGAGCTTGTGCAGCTCCACCCCGAGCACACAGAGACTATGCGTAACACGACATGACCGTAATATGCAAGACTACCACGCGCAGAAAAAACAACTCTGCATCTGGAAAGACGCCGCCGGACGAGGCCGGAAACAGGCTGGAACTGCTGTGTCCAGCACATGCTCGCCTCATGTGGAATGAATCCCACGCCTGCTCTCAGCACCAAAACATGACTGATGCTGAACACCCTTCATCACTGCACTGCCTTAAGCACCTCGCCTGTCCCACTCTGCAGTCTCTCCACACCACCCCCTCAGACCACTGGTCCTTCAACTTCGCTTTCAGAGGGCATCCTCAAGAAGGACCACATCAGTTTAACTGGGATGCTGCTGCAAACAGCAGGTAGGTGCCTCTTCATCATTTGCAAAAACACTGGGCTGGAGGTCATGCCAGCCAGCACTGACCTCTTACACAAAAATACTGTCCTCAATAGTGGACGATACTCCACTCACCTGTTCTACAGCTTCTCCTGTGGCACCCAGAAAAAGCAAGAGACAAGATGTCCACTATGCCCATAAGCATTCACCTACTCCACACGGCCCGCTGTGCCATTCCTCTCACCTCCATCAGTGTAACTCAAATGCTCAGCTATTTCTGAACAAAGTTACCACTGCAAGGGATCCAGATCACTCTCTAGTTATTCTGAAGAAGGTTTGCTCCAAAGTTTGAGGTTATACTGTGGGGGTGATTTTTGTTTTTGAAAATTCTGCATGAGATGCAGTGAATGGAGTTTGGGTACGTGTTTCGGGACAATGAAAGATGCCTTTCTTGACCTGGAATTTGGAATCAGGAGATGCTGGCAAGGCTACGCCAGACAGAGCATGGCAATTCGAGATCTGTCAGAGTTCTGATAATTTAAGGGTCAACATTTTGGTAGGAAAAAGTTGATTCAAGGTCTGTAGTTATGGTGCAACAGTGATGTAGGATTTCAGAGTTGCTGGAAGCAGGAAGAGACTATGCTTTTCAGGATGGTGGTGGAGGTGTGAGGGGGGATATGAAAATTGGGAAAAGGAGTAGACCATTTTAAGGTTGGTTCTTGGTCCTTTGCAGTGTTAGTGAATGTATAGCTTTATAACCCTCTCCCACTTGAGGCATACTTTTCCTGCAGAACTACAAGAATGATATAATGACACACCCTTAAGAGGAGAAAAAGCTCAACCATTCACTTGACTGCTGTGACTTAAGACACTCTCTCCAGCCAAAATGGACTTTGGGCTGTTTTGCTGCACTCAGGATAAAGCCTTTACTTCTGAAGTGCTAAAAGGCACTTCTGTTACTGTGACTGAAGTTGGTTCAAAAGCTGGTCATGGCTACAGTAGTCTTTACTATTATCAAATTAATTCCCAGTATTGGAGCCTAAACCAGTATTTTCTATTCAATGAGTTTGGGCTTTTATTTTAAATGACTGACTACACATCAATATATAGTTCTGCTAGTATGAAAACTGTGCAGGCCAAATCTTGGGTGGCTATCTCTGCTGAGTGAAGTGCAGGTGAAACAACTTTAGGCCTTACTTAAGCAGAAGTACAGAGATTATCAAAGACTTTCTGCCCTTTACAACTACTTTTTACTGTATATTACAAGTGGAATACCATTCAGTCTCAGCTATTTTAGCACTTCTATGAAGACAAAGAGGATTTCACCCTTCAGAGAACAAGTATTTTCCACAGCTATTTTTATTTTCAATTACACCATCATCAAATGTTGACAATTAGTGTCTTAAAAGCTACAAAAGCAAGATTTCAACCCAGCAACAAATTTAGAAACAACTTTACATTCAATTACAAGTCACTGTCCTATAGAGACCTTCTCTAGAATGTTTAATGTTAGCAAGTTTCACTACACATACTCAAGGTATGCTGTATTTCAAGTATCAGTGGAATTTTGTCTAAGGGACTCATCAACAAATGAAGACATTTTAGAAGACAATTCAGAAGACATTTTAGAAGACAATTTAGAAGAACCATAATTATGGTTTTACTAGTATCAATTACTGTGAGAAGAAGCAGCTGTTTCTCAATACAGAAAAGTGATGGCAAACGTGAACAGGAAGAATCAAATACATAAGTGTGTGGTATTTAAGTGCATGGCTTAGGTAAAATTTTGTTTTGTATTTTTTTACTATTCTTTTAAAGTGCTTTGCATGATCCACCATCAAAAGAGGCCTGGGTGAAGACCAGTACTGGCATGGTTGATATTACAGGAATAGGAAAGTTAAGCATTCACACAGTCAAGCTTTAATTTGAATATTAGATTAAAAAAAAAAAAAAAAGCCAAGGCCCATACATTTAGATACAGATTAGAAATGTTTCTACATATCTTAGAATACAACCAAAGAACATGCTACGCTCAGGTCATGAGAACCAGCCTGTTCTGATACAATTTATAAACTGACAAAGTCCACAGCTTTACTTCCATAACGTAAACATACAAGAAGAATATGCTGCCAGTTTCACAGATGAGATAATAAATCAGTAAAACCAAAGCAAAGCAACTGGTCATATAAACCTTTTGTCTCTACAAGGCTTAGCTTACAAGCTCAGGCTGTACATTTATTCTTTGAAGGACATCTTCTGGCATACAAAAGACAGGATTGACGGCCTTAATTTGTTCTTCTCCTAATAAAGATAGTCCAGCAATTCCAAATAAGGTGTGAAATGGATCCACCTGGGAGAAAAAAGAAAGCTTGTGTCTGTTTCCAAAAGTTAATCAGTTTTTCACTTCTATGGAATGAAACTTTTGTTTGCCAGCAGGAGAACTGAAAATCTCCATGGCTGGGGAAGACAATACAACTGAACAAACTTTCATTTGTGCTAACATGTGTTGACAGGCAAGACAATTTTCATAGCAGGCATTTACAATACTATGATTTACTCAGGAATGCTTATCAATTATCTGCTGCTAAGACGATTTTCAACTCTGAGTTAGATAGAAAGCACTCACGTGTCTATTAGCATGCAATATCATAAGGTGGTAGAAGCGAAGATAATTAACAGTTTAAAAGTAAACTGGATCATCTACAGGTACCACTTCCATAAACTCCCCATTTGTTCTTCAGAAACATCATAATGCTCTTTAATGGTCTCCAAATACAGAGCTGTGCTGTAAAACCTTGAGAGAGAAGCAGCAACCTATTTTGCTAGAAAACCTCCCAGAACTATAAATAAAAACAACCCCCCCCCCCAAACCTCTACTGCTCAAACCACACGACCACCACCTCCTCTCCCCCCTCCACAAAAGAAACAGATGAAAAAACAGCCCAAACAGAAAATCCCCCAAAACAACAAGGCCTGTTAGGAATGAATTTCTGCAGGAACAAAGCAAAAACCTGGGCATCAACATTTCTACAGGAGTAGAAATTTCTACACTTCAGCAATTGAGGACAGGTAAAAATCATATGAAATGACTGCTAATATAACACAGAAAAATTCTCCCAAAGGTGCTCTCATTAGATATAGAGAAAACGCTCTGCAGAGCTGCTCTTCCAAAAAGACACAAATATTTCAGTACTCAAAGCCAGAAAAACATTTAGACTTTAAGTGCTGGGCTTTTCTTGGAGAATTCTGAAAAGGGAAAAGGTCTTCCTGTAAGTGCCTTAGAAATACAAAACTCTTCGCATCTTAAGAACACAAAAACACTTTCCAAATGACAGACAAGAGTTAAGAGATTTCTCCCCCAACTGGGAAGAAAGTAGCAGCTTGCAAAAAATTTAAAAGTTACTTTATTTTTTAATGCATTTGTGAAGAAGGGAGCAGACATGGGCAGCTGCAATAAAAACAGCTAATACCTCCCCAGACCATTAACAAATAAGCCAAGTGTTCTATAGGAATTGCAATGTAGTCTCATAATACTTTTTATTTTACCTGTCCAGCACTCTTGAAAGATACGAACTTTATTTGCCATTTCACTGGGACAATCTCAATTACTTCCACTTGAAACCAGAGAGAACAGACCGGCTAAACCATAACTGCTCTCTCAACAAGCAAAAAATCCATACCACCAGCCTCTTGACGATGTTATCACAAAAGCTTCTTCCTCGCTCATCTAGACAAATGCCAGCTAGAAGATTTATTCAGTGGCTGGGCTGGCAAAGAATGAAAATTAGTGTATAGGGATTCTTAATAAAAACTTATGATTTATTTAGATCAGACAAAACCACCAAGAGAGTTGAAGACCACTTAACCTGCATCAGACTTTGGCTTTCAGATCATTTCACAAAACAAAATAATAAATCCAAAAAATCGACACACACCCCAAAAACCCTCCACCAAAGGCAGTGTTTTTACATAGATCTTCCAAACGGTCTCGTGAGAAATCGTTTGTGTTGCATGCGTTATGGGAACCAAACCAGATTTTGTAAGGAACGGCAACTGACTTCATTGGGTGATACAAGTGCATTATAAAGTATGTGCTCCCCAAGTACACTTTCAATGGCAATTCTACCCTATTCTTCCTTCAGAGTATACTGCAGCCTCTGCAAAACCAACCTGGACCATGAGTTGAGTTACACTCAAACAAAGTTGAAATTTTCACGTGTATTTTATTTAGAAAAAATATTACTTACCATATCTCCTGGTCTGTCAGCAAATCCTCCAGTCTCCTCATCCTGGCAAGCCAAAATAAAGCAGCGCAGTTTCTCTCTGTCAATCCACTGTATCCTACCAATCATCTTCAAAGAAGCTAGCACCCACCACGAATAACATACATCAGGTAACTGGCAAGCAGAGAAGCAGATTAGTATTTGATTTGGTTTTAAACATAATGTTGCAAATTTTACTGGTAATTCTGCACATTACCAGGTGTGCTGTCATAATACTGTTGCAGAGACACAACACTTAAGAGTGTCTTTGGAGTAAAAGAGTTTCTTGACAGAGTGTCCTTTCAGCAGGCTTCTGTTTTCAGGAAGGGAAAGTATCTTTTTCAAACTTCTTCCCTTCTTCAAGAAACAAGACCACAAGAATGTGATTTTTAAAGACTTCACCTTCTGTGAGAGAGGCTGAAAAACCACAGCGCTTTTTTCAGGAGGAAATACAAAGAAGTTCCTATCAACTATTTGTATTTGGGGGGGAGGGGGGCAGCAGGGGAATCTGTTAGTTGATTATCTATTTGCCAGAGATTATTCTAGGTTACACAACTTCCTAGTGTGATGTGGAACACTATGACGCTCAGGATTTACATCCAGTAAAACAGTAATTTTTATACAAATCCTATAGAAAAGATCATTCCCAAAGTCAGAAAATACTAAAGACCCAGTTTAACAGGATAATGGTTCAAGTGGTCAGCAAGACATCCTTCAGTATGTGTACTTTCCTACACTGAGGACTCAAACGAAGCATAGCTAAGGACTGCATGACAAGTGTTACTAACAAAATAAAGAATCAAGATGAAGGCCTGACTTCTTTGAAAAGGTTACTAAATATTTTATAGAAGTCACGACATTTTGCAGAAGTAGTTCAGCTTTAGAAAAAACAATCTTTACTGAGGTTTGAACAAAGAAATGAAGCCACACAATACCTTCTCTGGTCGTCCATTGAGACCTCCAGAAGGTAACTGACGTTCACAAAGCCACCAACCCAGCAAGTCAACATTTACTTGATGCAACTGGTCTGTTATAGCCAGAAATCCTGTGCAACAATAGATCTAAAATTACAGACATAAATTTTTTGTGTATTTAAAAACTAAGTATAGTTTAGGAGACTAAAAGCAGGAAGATCTCAAAGCAGCAATATGGTCATGTAAACAATACAAAATAAGCACACACACATTTCAGCTTTTAGTTTCAATGACTTTTCCTTCAGAAAAGTATGTTATTGTTACAGTTGCTTTTGTAAAAAAGTACCAGTAACACAATTTAATTACATAGCAGTAGTATTCTACTAATATAAGACACTAATAAAAGGTTTGGAAAGTGATCCTAGGAGATCTGACAGAGCCACGTAATTTTATTTTAAGAACATAGACTCTCAAACCAGAGTAGTCAAACTGACTTCTGCAGGCTGGATATGGCCTTTATCAAAATTCTGCATTCAGTCTATGGTTTGTTCCTGTACCTGCCTTTTACCCTAACGCTTGCAGAGAGTAAACTAAAGACCAAATGAATTCCCTAGCAGAAACAGGCTAACCCAGATCATTAACTATCTTGACAATTCCACATATATTCAGTCATGTCACGCTTACTTTCAAAGTGCCATGTAACATATCTGCATTGATTAATCCCCTTTTAATAATTAATTTAAAAATTAATAGTTTTTTTCTGGGAGGTAACATTTACAGTGCAACAGCATACTTCAGTCACATTTCACGTGGTCACCAAGAAAGCGGCAAAGCACAAGAAGCCAAGAATCATCAAATCCCTAAGGTTGGAAAAGACCTCTAAAACCATCCAGTCCAACCTTTAACCTCATAGCACCTAATACTGCTAAACCATATCATGAAGTGCCACATCTACTCACTTTTTGAACACTTTCAGGGATGGAGACTCCACCACTTTCCTAGGGAGCCTGTTCCAATGCTTAACCACTCCTTCAGTGAAGATATTTTTCCTAATATCCAACCTGAATCTCCTTCAGTGCAACTTGAGGCCATTTTCCCTTGTCCTGTTACTAACTGACTGGGAGAAGAGACTGACCCCCACCTTGCCACAACCTCCTTTCAGGTAGTTGTAGAACAGTAAAGTCGCTCCTGAACCTTCCTTTCTCAGGACTAAACACTTCAGTACCCTCAAGCTGCTCCTCACAGGCCTTATGTTCCAGACCCTTCCCCAGCTCTATTACCCTTCTCTAGATATGCTCCAGCACCATAATGTTCTTTTTGAAGTGACGGGCCCAAAACTGCCCTCAGGATGGGAGGTGCCCCAGCAGTGGCCAGCACAGGGGACAGCAACTGCCCTGGTCCAGTGGCCACACTGCGGCTGGTACAGCCAGGGTGCCACTGGCCTTCTTGCCCACCTGGGCACACCTGGGCTGATGTTCAGCTCCTGTCGACCAGCACCCTGAGGTCCTTTACTGATGGACAGCTTTCCAGCCACTCTTCCCCAAACCTGGAGCATTCCACAGGGTTGTTGTGACACGAGCGCAGGACCCAGCACTTGGCCTTGTTGAACAACACACAATTGGCCTTGGCCCATGGATCCAGCCTGTCCAGAGCCCTCTGCAGAGCCTTCTGCCCTCACATGAAGCAACACTCCCACACAAACTGGTCCTTCCTGTGAACTTACTGAGGATGCACTTGATTCCTTTGTCCAGACCACTGATGAGGATATCAAACAGGACTGGCCCCAAAACTGAGCCCTGGAGAATCCCACTTATGTCCCTTCGCCAGCTGGATTTAACATCATTCCCCACTACTCTCTGGGTCCGGTCACGCAGCCCATTTTTCACCCAGCGAAGACTGCACCTGTCCAAGCCATGGGCTGCAGCTTCTCCAGGAGAATGCTGTGGGAAAGCGTGTCAAAGGCTTTACTCAGGTCTAGGTAGACATATCCACTGCCTTTCTCTCATCTACTACGCAGGTTACCCAGTCATAAAAGGACATCAGGTTTGGCAACGTTCCCAGAAAACTACTGAACTTCCATAGAGGTGAAAGAGATAGTTTTTTAAGGAGTACGTGAATAAGCACAACAGATCTAATCCTCACAGGAAATGCAAGCTGCAAACAGAGTGGGTTTAGCTATTGAACCGACTTCCTCGAACATGGTCCAGCCATTTAGACTATATAGGCAGTGCTACTGTACATAAAACTATAAGGTAAGTACATGTAACAGATTTAACTTTTTTTCCTGATTTTAAACAAAGAAGGGGCAGGAAACCCAACACTTGTCAACAAAATGCCTCTAGTATTTTCACGTGATGAGGTGAATCCTGGCTATGGCATTACTCACCATAATTACACAAAATAAACAGGTAACTGCAACAGTATTAGAAGTTGATTTTCTTCACACATTCAAGTTAAGTGCAATAAACTCTTCCACGAAAAGAAATAAATATAGGAAGGGTAAATTTAAAATTAAAATTATTTAAATTATGTAAATTTCCTTTTGGAAGAAGTTATTTAGATTGTCTTCCTCAGGAGATCTCTTAATTTGTTCCAATTATACTACTGCATTTTCTTCTCAAGTAGATTTTACTGAGCATTTTTCAGAATTCACTGTCACCAATAACACTAGTGATCCTAGCTGATAAATATTCCCATTACTAAGTTAGGTATGTCATCTTAAAACTGGCTTTCCTCAAAAAATTAAGTAATGCTTGACAGGATTCATGTCTCATTTTTATTGGGGTTCACTGGCTGATAAATCTCAAACATATTATACGATTGACCTTTATGTCTCATTATGATCTGTGTCAGAAACAGTGATAAATCTTGTCCACTGTCTCCACTGACAATTTTCTAAAAATCCTCAGGTTACCAATTTCAACATCACTATGCGAAGACTGAAATACAGTCCTAAAAGTTATTCCATTATGATCTTTTTTCTAGCTAGACTAAACTCTCAAGTCTTGACCCGCCTTCTCAGATTAGGTTACGTATCTGTTCATTTCTTTTAACTAAGATAGTAAAATCAGGAACTTGGGAAATAAGAGGTACATCACTCGTCATCACTGATACATGTTGTAAAGAAACATTTATAGGCAGTATGTGATGCTTGCTAATTTCAAATATTTCCCTATAAAGAGAAACTCACCTGTCCTGCGTGTGATTCGGAACCGGGTCTACAACCAAATCCTCCATCGAAGTTCATACAGGACAAAACGAATTCTACTGCTTTTTCCACATCAATAGCATCCAGCTTTCCCTGCAAGTCAGAAAACAATGAATGCACTCGATATTCTACCAAGCTCATCTTCTACAGAAACTTCAGCAGTACCAAAGAGCATTACCAATCAATTCTCTACTTGTGCAAGTGATGGTTCAGGACTTACCAGAAGTGCAAGAGTTGCTGCAGCACAGAAAGAGAACCTTGTATCTATTTCTCCTATAATGTGGGGGGGGTAAGGAATGAAATAAGATTATTTTTTCAACAAACATACACTTAAATCACTAATGAAAGTATGGAACAAAATGCGAAAATCCTAGGTTCTACACTGAAAAACAAAAATCAGCTAAAAAAAAAATCCCCCCCCACAATTTAATTTTCCAGCTTACCAATTATTTCCCCAGTATTGAGAAAATGTAACTTACCATTTAAGTGATCTGTATGTTTTACTATGCATAAAAATCAACAACTCATTTAGAGCTGGACAGCTATATATCCAAATTAAATCAACTAGTGATAATTTACAAACAACTGTTTAATTCTGGATTTTATCTGTAGTGCACTACAGATAACTGCAGAGCAATGGAAATAATGCAAAAATAATCAGACAACTCTTACTCTGCCTTAAATCCAGGCAGAAGTAGAAGCCATTTCTTGTTTTACAGGAAAACTAATTGAAGTTACAAGGTTTCTTTTGCATATTTGTACCTGGAAGAAATACCCAAGCCCTTACACCTATAACAGAATGATTGCTTGTCAAGTCCAATATAACTCTTGTAGCACACACTCCAAGCAATTAATACTTGAAGTCAAAATTTAAAATTGAACTGAGCTGCAAACATTCATTTTTTTGGTCAAACGTATGCAAGACTTCTCTTTTTAAGAGATTCACAAGCTGAAACACACAGACCAAACATCTGCTGCTCTGTCCTACATCAGGTATCACACTCCTTCAGCTGCACCTCTCAGAAAAAATGTCAATCCATTGTGCAATCAGTACACTTGTGACAATACTTCAACAAAAAGGACGCAGCAAACTATGAACCAATTTAACACATATCATCTACTTTTACAGTAGTATACATACACTGCTAAGATCTCAATTGCTGAATTTTACCTGCACAAGAACATGAGCGATATGCAATAGATCTTATTAAAATTTAGGTCTTCCACAGTCATAAATACTTTCAGAGTGACTAAATACTTAAGCCACAGCTTAAAAATGCCATGTTTGTTCATAAAGAATTTATATGCAGAAACAAAATCAGTATTAACAGAAGTTCATGAGTACAAACCCAGTTTTTCTCACTCCCACATAGTGAAAAATCCTTTCACAGCTGGCATGGATACAGATCATTACTGACTACCATCAAATAGCAAGTATAAAACGTTCCTTATGAAACAGCATATCTAGTATATCAAAGTACTGTTGAGTTACAAATGCCCAAAAGTTTTCTTCTTTAAGAACTGGACATTTTATTCTTAATACAAGAACAGAACTGAAGTTTAGAATACTTATGAAAGGAACGAAACATAATTCTGTCCTTCACAAACCCTTCTTTTGCATGACTCAGAAAATAAAAGTGTTCACACACAATACACATGCAAAAAGACCATCCAAGGAAACTTAAGTTTACAGACTTACACAAGTCAGCCTAGACACTACGTTTAAAAGAACTAAAAATTACCCCATTCGTCTCCAGCAAACGATCCATCTTCTTTCTGCAAGCTCTGTATATATTCAACAATTTTATTTACATCAACTACATGGAGACTATCATATAAGATAAGAATCTGGAAGGAAAAAAAAAGGACACAGTAACAACCAAAGAGAAGCAAAAATTTTAAAAATTTATTTTTTAACAAAAAAAAAATCATGGATTTATAAAAGACTTGATTTAATTGACTCTGAATACTATTTGGTAAGGTTTATTTAAAAAAAAACTTTTTTTCACTTTAGTAGGTAATCTCTGCACTGTAGATTATCTCTGTCTAAAAACTTTAAGAAATTCTCAAAGGAAAATACAAACAATTCAAACTGAACTCTTTCATGCTTTTTTACTTTCCAGTGTTGAGGTCTCCTTTCAAAAGCATAACCAGGTTTATTTGTTTTATGTTAGCAATATGTAGAACAGAGATTTGATTATGGTTAATATTGTAATGGGACAATGACATCTTAGACATACCAATTCGTAGTTTTGCACTGTGGCTACTCAGGTATGTGTATGTTAAGCTGCTAGTTACTAATTCCACTTACAGTGCAAACTTGTCAACAATTACTAATTTCAAATAATTAGATTTTTATTTACATTCAATTTTTAAATATAACTAATAGAACAGAAATGCAATAATTTAAGGAAAAGTATGAACAGTATGATTATACACCAACTGTACAGTGAATATATTCTGGAAGAAACATAAAGGTTATATAGTAGGGAATACAATTTTCCAAACCAGTTCTGATTTAAACCAGCAAACCGGTATGACACAATGTCATGTGAAAATAACAATACTGTTTCTGAGCCCCATCTGACTTCATGTTTTTACTCATAACTTGCATAATCAGTAAAGAGTAATTAAGAATTTATTATCTACAACAAAATGAAAAAAAAATCCCAGTTGAAACTAAGCAATATTATAGTGACAATCCTGAAAAGCACTGGACACTATGACTTTAAACCTAGTTAGCTGGAATCTTTCAATTGTTAGATGAAATTTAAATCTTGCAGAAAATTCAAAAAAAAGAATGTACAACTCCAACAGAAAATATATTATCACAGCATGCACTTTAAATGCAAATCTGAACAAATTACTAATAACTGCGATCACAAGAACATATGACGTGACCCTTTAAACATCTTGGATATGTAGATAGGACTAAACAGTGTTTGTTCACTAACACCATGCATACTCATTAAGATATGCTGGTTAAGTTTACCAAAAAAATTTTACACCAGCATTTGCGAACACTTTATCAGTTTGCACAACTAGAGCTCAATTCAGTTAACATGAAAATATCTCCTAGTAATATCAAGTATATATTTAAGAACTAACATCCCTAATATGTAGAGTAACAACCTTATACTGCATTGGAATTTGTTAAAGGAGTTGGATTGGACAGTACAGAAAAGTTCTGACATCACAGCCTAAAGAAACTTTAGCTTCCTGGTTCTCAGAGTATTCAGAGTAACTCTAGTGCTAAAGTGGTAATAAAGATCAACCTTAGAGCGTTCTGTCCTACCTAAGGGGTTCAAACCCAGTACCTTAAATCCAGCATAGTTTCTGCCTAGAAAAGAATGCTGTATTATTTATTTGTAATGCCATTAAAAGACTTCATCCACAAGACTGAATGAGAGAGGCACACTGCAAGCAATCAAGCTAATTCAGAAGTGTTTGAGCCTTTTCAGTACTTTTTCACACAATGGTTTGCTTGAGCAGAACAAACCAAAACAAAAACCAGAACAAAACAAAGGCACAAGCAATAGTGAGAAAATAAGTCTATAATGGAGATAGTTGCACTGAAAAAATAAGATTGAGAGTTACTTCTTATCAGGGGGAGCGTATGCAGCAAATAAATAAATAAAATGCTCAACAGACTAGTGTAATTTTTAAATTATACCCCTTCAAAAAACCCAGATAAAAATAAAATCAAAATTTTACTCTTATTCCGGTCATATGTATCTTTCACCTCAATGTACACAAAGAAGAATTTAAAAAATCAAAAATTATCTATAAATACTCCAGTAAAACCTGCAGCTGAGGAGTATTTCAAGATAACTTTTAAAACTGGTAACAGAATGCAGTAACCATTAACTGACCATTAAAAGTAAAACACTCCCAAATATGACAATTTTTAGAAAGTGATACAGCTAAATCCTGAAGTTTTGTACATTAGATTTTTTTTAATAAGATACCGAAACAATTTTTGCTGTGGGCTTCCAACAGTAACTGGTTAATAAGTCTGCAACCATCAAAATCTTATTCACAAACACTTTTTTCTAAAATTACCCTGCTACACCTACCTGGACAGCACTGAGGGTATACAGAAGATGAGGATCATGACCTATGCTGGCACTTATTCCACCACATTCATGTTGACATGATTTAATGAATGACAGAATTTCTTCTTTGTTCATTCGGTGCAGTTGCCCCATGAGATCCATTGCTGTCAGTCCCCAGTACACACCACTCATCCTCAAATACTCCGACATACAGTATTCCTAAACAGTGCATTATTTTAGTTCTTGATCAGATAAGCACACCATCAATACAGAGCAATGAAAATACATTAGTTACCTTTCACAAATAGTTTCTAGTCAACCATCTTCCATCCATTTAGCAAGTATGCATCAGCCACCCACAGATACTCTGTACATCATGCACACGTGTATATACAGACTTACACATACGCGAAAATGCACATGTATATACCTACACATACTACACTCCCTTCCTCCCTGTATTTTTTTAGTCCAAAGCATCAAGCTCAATGTCAAATTAGGCACAAACAAGTAGTTGGGAGCCACTTCACTTCAGATCACTTATTATCTTGGCATTCAAAGAACCACTCACATTGCCACCCCAACTAGTCTCAAAAAATAACAAGTCTATTATTTCCAAGTGCCAGAACTCTCACAATCTAAAGGCACTAGGAAGTGAAATTTTATACTGAATTCTCTTACACTGGTTGCATCACTTACACTACATACACATTATTTTTTACATGCAGTACAATCAAAAGCAACAGTGCTTGGTATGCTTTTGTGAACAATAACGGTAACTGCAACTTTTCTTCACATAGGTCGTTATTGACAGTGTTCACCTGCTGGAAACGGAATCCCATTGTTGCGGATTACATCCAATCACTTATGACTATAAAATTGGTACTAGTTGTCCCATCAAAAGAATAACATGCAAATGCAACTCTACTTGTGCATTCTAGTGGATGAAGAAGCTAGTAGCTTGTTTCTCAGGTCTCAGAGTAATTACAGAGCTAAAATGATAATCTTCAAATTTATACTCAGATAATACATGCCAGAACTCATCACAGACCTAGAGAAATTAACAAATACATCTTTATTTTCTACTTTGGATTGCAGGGCAAAAAACAATTAGCTTGTCAACATGCATCTAACCCTTAACTCTGAGCCAATAAATAAAGGTTATTATTACTGTCTGTAACAAACTGATACCTACATAATCATCTTTCTTTGTTCCATATGAAGCTATATAGTCCGCATGCTTTTCTGAAAGTAATGTCCTTGGGGCATCAGGTTTTATTACAACATCCTTTTGCGGTGTCCCCTGTAAAAAGCACCAACAAGTCAGTTGGAATGTCAGGACAAAACGCTTTAGCAACTTGGCATAATTTAGTCAACACCGGTGACTGTGACTCTGGGAAAAAACATTTAACTGTTCTGAGCCTAGGTCAGGCTGCGTATCTCACGCCATCACTGTTCAGCCTGGCTAAACCCTTCCCCCGGAAGGGCTAGAACCAAACTTTGCAATAAAGCTAAGAAATAACAGCAACTCGCCAAGAATAACCTGAAGCACCGGATGCAGGAACCCTTCCCGGGCCCGACCCTGCCGCCCAGCGCCCCCCCCGGCCCCTCGAGCCCCTCGCACTCCCGGGGCCGCTGCGCAGCTGGAGAGGCGAGTGCCACCCCCGTCCCCCCGAGCGGATCCAGTGCGATTCGCGTTCCCCCAAGGCCGATACAGCCGCGCGCTAGAAAACAACGTCTTCCCGCAGGCGAGACGAGCCGCAAAACGCCGCCGGCCCCCGTACCCACCATGTTCTCTGCACGCCCAGGAAGAGGCAAAGCGGAAGGCGGTGGCCGGCGAGGCCTCGCTGTGCCCGCCCGGGACCCGCTCGGGACCCGCCCGCCGGCGGCTGCGCAGAACCGCACGGCCCTGCTCGCCGCGAGTCCGCGGCCCTACGCTGTGCAGTTCAGGACGCCAGTAGCGGCGGTGGCGTTCTGACTTGCCGCAGCTGAAGTCTGTTCTGAAACAGGTAGTAAATTTAAAGTACACTAACTCCAGCTGTGTGCTTTCTTGCATCGCAGCAACACAGGACAGCATTTAGAAATAACTTCGGTTTCCTTCCTCAGCTCTACGGAAAAGCAAATCCAAGAATTTAGTCACAGGTAAAACGGGTAAAGATAACTGCCCTTTTGCTCAAAACCGTCTCTTTTGCTTCCTAATTAAAACTGTGTTGGGTGATTATGCTCGTGATTACCAGCTCTTGGTGCTGGCACATGTTCCCCTTGAACTGTATGAGGCAGGAACATCAAACAAGAAGTATTATGTAGAATGCTGGGTTGCATAGGACAGTCAAAAATAAGGGTTTCTTGCATACGTCAAATACTTACCAAAGATGTTGCATTATGAGTCTTCCTGGAGGTAAGTCAGTAATTTATAGGGATTAAACACTTTCTTTAAAGAACTAACTTCTCAGGTAGCCTACCCAAGAAGTAAGGATTGCAGAACTTATACCTGATGACAGTAAGAGTACCATCCAGCACTAAATTCAGATGAGACATAAAAGAGACCAGACAGAGGCAAGGATATTTTGGAGGGAAAATGGAAATGAAGTAATAGAATTATTGAGATTTCAAGATACCTTTTGAAATCATGGAGCACAACGTACCTACACCAAGTAGGCTTAGCTAGAGCAGGTTGTTCAAGACCACTACCAGTTGAGTTTTGAGTGTCAGATGGAGGTTCCACCACCTCTGCCAGCATATGACACTCCTCACAGAAAAAATAAGCTTTCTTGTGTTCCAGTGGAACATCGTGTATTTAATTTGTTCGCATTGCTTCTTGTCCTGTCGGCGGGTACTACTGAGGCTGGCTCCCTCCTCTTCATTGCATCTCATCAGGTATTTATGCACATAGATAAAATTGCCCCTGAGCTTTCTCTTGTGCAGGCTAAAAAGTCAGCCTCTTCTCACATGAGAGATGCTTCAGGCCCTTAATATTTTTGTGGTCTTGTGGTAGCCTCCCTCCTTTAAGTCCCCATCTTTCTTATACAGGGGACCCTAGAACTGGATGCAGTACAACCTCAAGTGTCCAGTAATTTGTTCAAGAACTCTAGGGAATGTCCATTCTGACAGCATTGCCAAGAAGGGTCTACCCAAGGTTAAAAAAAAAAAATCTTCTAATTCCTTCTTCTTGGCTGTTCTTGCTGCAAACATAGTTGTATATATGTTGATGGAAAGGAATAATAGGTTTATATATTCAAGAAGCACATTAAGCTATTAGAGAGCATCCAAAGGAGGGCAATGGAGATGGGGAATGGCCTTGTGGGGAAGCCATATGAGGAGCGGCAGAGGTCACTTGGTCTGTTCAGCCTGAAGAAGAGGAGTCTGAGGGGAGACTCATCATAGTCTACAACTTCCTTGTTAGGGGAAGAGGGGCAGACACTGATCTCTTCTCTCTGGTGCTCAGTGACAGAACCCGAGGGAATGGCTGGAGCTGAGTTGGGAGGTTAAGGTTTGGTATTACGGGAAGGTTCTTCCCCCAGAGGGTGGTCAGGCACTGAACAACCTCCCCAGGACAGTGGTTACGGCCCCAAGGCTGCCAGAGCTCAAGAAGCATTTGGACCATGCTCTCAGGCACAAGGTGGGATTTTTGTGCAGGGCCAGGGGTTGGACTTGATGGTCCTTGTGGTTGCCTCCCAGCTCAGCATACTCTGTGATTCTGTGTTTAAATATACTCGATTTTAAATAAAAAACATCTTGTAAGTCATTGTTAAGAGTAAGCTACACATTTTCACTTGAAGTGATTAATCCTCATTTAATTTGTACACGCTTGAGAACGTAAAGGCCAGATTCTCTCAAGCTGATATTGTTACTGCTGGATAGTATATAAATCCTCAGCACAGACACACACAGACAATAGCAATGCAGGCCTTCATGCTGCTCAACTGGAAAGGCTGTTCAGCTGCTTGGGGCAAGAGCATAAAGAAACTGAAATACAGCTATTAACATACTTCAGAATTCGTATTTTGGGTTAGTTGTCTGGTGTAAGTGATATGACAAGCAAAATGACTACAAACCAACCACACTTCTCATAAAAATATTTTATTAGAATGCAGCATGGACTGTCAGAAATGACATCCTGATTATCTTATTTTATAGTGAGAACAGCATCACAGCTTAATAATGAACAGAATAAAAATACTTTGAAGGAATTTTTTTTTTCTTCATCCTTTTTTATTTCTACTGAGAAACGCACTAAAATCTTTTTCCATAAGAACACAGAACACTACAGCAGCGCCAGACACACTTTATACATTTCTTTAAGCCTTGAATTTGCCAACATGTTCACGAGCTATGATCATCCTTTGAATCTGAGCAGTTCCCTCATAAATCTGAAAAGAAGAATTGCAATAATGTTACTGGGTGATTTTTTAAAAGGTTTTAACAGGTATACATTTGTAAACCTCCATGGCACTAATCCAGTGTGGATTAGAATGTGGAAGAAGACAGAGAAAACAGAGAAAATTCCAGTGTGACAGAGTAATTACAGTGGGCTAAATGAAATGTAACTCATACAAGATACTGAGAAAGCCTTGTTCTCGCAGGTGCTCTAAAGTCAGTAGGGCTCTCATGAAAATAGACAGGTGATAACATTCCTCCATTATTTGAGGAAGAAAATACATAATTTAGATTTTACAAAGTAGGATCTGAAATCATGGGTAGAAGGGAAGAGATTACTTGTCCTTAAGTGTTGTATTTTCTTTGACTAGCTTTTCAAGGTCATACCATATGTTATCTTTGATCCATTTATTTCCATTGCTTCTTGTTAACTAGTACTGTCTCCCATACAGTTTTGTTTGTGGTTTTCTTTATTCTTGCATTTTCTTCTAGAAACAGCTTGGATCATCACTCTGTTCTGTTTGTTTGCTGGCAGCAAAGTCAAAAAAAGACAAAAAAAGCACCTAGGAAGTTCTAATGCCAGAGGACGCCGTATGCTCCACAGGCATACTGCAATGTAATGCAAGGGCTGAGGCAACATAGCTTAGAGGTTTTAATGTTTCAGCTTCCAGTTCTGCCAGAACTTGGTTTGGCAAATTGCTGAAAATCATGCAGATTCACTTACAGGAATAATATTTCCATGAAACTTAAAGAGCATTTTAAAAATAAGGATGCTATAACCTGCGTTCACATTAGTGTTCTGGTTCAGAAAAAACTGTCGATTCCCAAGGTGAATTCTCTGCTGCTGCTTACCCCATGTTGATCCAGTCCACAGAGCAGACTGTGTTTTGTGAATACTAGGTGCCTTCTGAAACCAACTGAAATGGAAGCTCCGTTTTCTCTCTATACTAAACACTCACCAAACCCTAAGAAAGCCATAATGGTCCAGGCCTACAACTGGACCCTAACAATTGCATGCCTATCGGGGACATACATTCCAAGGGACCAAACAGGCTTGCTATGAATTCAGCCTGCTCAAACTGATTAGTGTGTAGCTGTCAGGGTCTCGGTAGCCATTCCTGCAATCTACCAAACTGCTCCTGCTGCATTAAATTTGCACTTGTTGATGAAGACAGCCAGGAAATTCAAGTGTAAAGATGTCACAACTCACACTCTTCTTAAGTAATTACAGGAAAGGTTTTGGTTTATAAGCTGATGGAAATAGTTTCAAGATGCCTTCACTATTAAAGAAAGGAAGTTTTCCAAATTTAAGAGTTTCCAAACCTAAGAGTTTCTACCAAAGCAGCCTAGATTTGTAGCCAGACAATACTAGGTCAGATTGGGGACATGTAAAAATGTTACCAGTAAACACAATAAAAGGATCATGTAATACCAAAAAAGATCAAACATATGAAAGACAAGTTGAAGAATCAAGTTTTTGTGCATGCAACGTATGGCCAAAAGTATATACCATCTAGAATTGAGCAGTAATACAGCAAAGCACAGTGAAATGCAAGATATAATCAAGAGACATGGACAAAATAATTGCACGACAAAAGCCTTTCCTGAATTCTTTTGGGGATGAAGTGAAACTGACAGTCATCAAAAATTTAATTCTAAATCTGATTAATTACAAAAACAAGCCTACTTAGCCATGCATTTGGATCACTGTAATGAAAAAACTAAGTAATAATGGGATTCTGTAAAATCAATCTCAATCAGTCTGAGTTTCAACCCTCACATCATCATTTTCTAAACAGCATGCAACCTGACAGGAAAAAAATCCCAATCATAAAGCTCAGTTAATCATTCATTTCCTCACTCACAGAAGTGAAGTTAGTTATAGGGACCTTTAGATTCCAGCACAGCAGTTGTCTTTCCTTAAACTGAGAAAAATTAATTCTTGGCTAGTGGCAATAATAGTTTTCATTTTCAAGTCAGCTGTAAGACAAATATTAACTACCTAGAATCTTGAGAATGACAGCTGTTACAGATAACAATCATTATAGGTCATGGTCTATGTGCATTTCTTGATATCATCTATTTTGATATGTTTTATCTAGTCACTATTTATGTTCGATAATGTCAATAAAGATTACGGGTTTTGCTGAATGCAATTAAAATATTCTTGCTGAATGAAGAACTGTAGCATAGTATATGTCAATATACTAATTATAACATGACATGGAATAATTTCTTGACAGTAACACTGCAGTAAAAAACCTGGGGATTACAGGGAACTATGGGCTAAACATGAGTACAAAAGGGTCTTATTGTTTAAAAAAAATGGCTAATCACTCTAGGTTGTGTCACACTTCTGTTGATACAACACATGCAAGATAATCATTTTACATGTCATGGTGTCAGCTAGGATAGCGTTAATTTTCTTCTTGGTAGCTGGTACAGTGCTGTGTTTGTTTTTAGTGTGAGAACAGTGTTGGTAACACATTCATGTTTCAGTTCTTGGTCTGTAGTGCTTTCTCTAAATCCAGGACTTTCGGTTTCCTGTGATCTGCCAGCAAGGAGGTACACAAAAGCTGGGAGGGAGCACGGCCAGGAGTGCTGACCTGGAATGGCCAAAGGGATATTTCATGCCATAGTGAGTCATGCCCAGTATATAAACTTAGGGGGAGTTACCAGGAGGGTGCTGATTGCTGCGGGTGGATGGGGTGGGCATTGGTCATTGGGTGATGAACAACTTTATTGTGCATCACTTGTTCTTCTTGGGTTTTATTCCTATCTGTCTCTCCCTTTTATTATTATCATTTACTTTATTTCTATTATTAAACTGTTCTTATTCTTAACACATGAGAGCTACCTTTTTTTTTTCCAATTCTCTCCACCATCCCTCTGCAGCAGCGAGGGGAGGGGAGGGGAGCGAGCAGCTCTGTGGCTACTTAGTTGCCAGTTCAGGTTAAACTACAACACCATGATACTCAATACTGGTGATACCTCAACCACAGCATTCTACACAGCTTATGATACCAAAGTTTCAAACAGAAAGTTTAAAGTAATAGATGATGGAGACTGGAAACAGAAAAGAAAAATAAAACCAAAAACCACAACCAAACAAAAAACACCTTTTCCCCCATAAGTCGTTGGGGTAAGAAACTGCTTTAGTGTTCAGGCTAAGACAGCTAAACTATAAGCAGACATCAATCCAGAATACAGACAGATGGTCAGAAGAGTTGCGTCTCTGAAGGTTTTCAAGAACGGCATGACACTTAAACCACCTCTACTTACAGAATACCAAAGCAAGCGTTGGTATTTTGACCAGGATTTTTTTCCTGAGAGTTCAAAAACTTCAGAATTGAGAATCCAAGAATTGCAAAGAGTTACCACATTAGAGGGGAAAAAAAAAAGGAAGAAAAAAAATAATTTATTTATTTTATGTGGGTTGAGTTTTCATCAAGTGCAGTGACTTTTGTATGGAAGTAATTTCCTGATTTGAATGACTCTTTCTTTAAATGGAAGGATTACTGCTTTCATTCTAAATTTTTTTTTTTTAATAGATGTACATCATGATTTGAAGTAAGTAGCCTTTAGTTTATTCTATATAAAATCTATGCATTGTCACATTCTGTTTTACTTACCTGGAAGATTTTAGCATCTCTCATTAGTTTTTCTACAGGATATTCAGTATTAAATCCATTTCCTCCAAAAATCTGTACTGCATCTGCAGCTACTTGGTTTGCAATGTCACCAGCAAATGCCTTTGCAATGGAAGCATAGTAGGTATTCCTGCGACCGGCATCAACTTCCCATGCAGCTCTCTGGTAAGCCATCCTAGCGAGTTCAACTTTCATTGCCATTTCAGCAAGCAAGAAAGACACTGCTTGGTGCTATGATGAAATAAACTAGGTTAATATTGCCTGCTTAAAATTCTATGACATCCAAGAAAGATATCATCTCCTAAATACAGTGATTTTTTTCAAGAAACTCAGTAAGTTGTACGAGAGAAGTTCTATGGAATATGCATCAGGCTCTCATATATGTATGTTGAATTATACTCTTTTAAGTTTTTGATTTTCAAATCCATTTAGCCATAGGGATTAAATACTGATTATGAAGATGTTCTTTCCTATTTATGAGATTGGTATTTACCTTGCTGTTTATTCATGTTTTTTCAAAACTGGTAAGCAGCATGATTGGCAATGTATTCTATTAGTGTTAATACTGTATATCTTGTTTCGTATACCTCAGATGTTTTCTTCTTTCCTGAAAATCCCTCTTTATTAGCACTGAAGAACTTAAGTATGCCCTGCTGGTACATAAGTTTTGAGGTTCTGGGCAGAGTTTTCTTTCTGCTTTTACTACTATAATTGATAAATTATAAAAAATTCCTAAAGTTACCACATAGCTAAGTTTACTTATGTTGCAACGTATATACTTGGAAGGAAACCCCAAAATGGCAGAGGTATAATATAAAAATTAATGAAATATAAATATCAAGGAATAACCTTGAAAAATCAGTAGCAGTACATCTGGTGTGAAAACACAAGCTTTTATTATATTCTGTCTGCCCTCACACTTACTTCAACAATTGGTTTCCCAAAGGTTTTTCTCTCCAAAGCGTATCTAGTAGCTTCATCAAGGGCTCTTTTTGCTAATCCAACAGCACCAGCTGCTACCTGAATTGAATACAGGCCAGAATAAAAAATCAGAAATTCCTGCTGTATTTTATAACCAAGTTTTTTCTGATACTTACGGGTGGTCTGGTCTTATCAAAAGCTCCCATTGCGATTTTAAAGCCAGCTCCTTCAGTTATCAATACATTTTCTTTTGGGACTCTCACATCTTCAAAGACAATGCCTCTTGTATCTGAGCAGCGTTGACCCATATTCATTTCCTGAAGTGGGAAATTTACAGATATGCTACTAAATTGGATTCTTCGAAGGTATAATATGTTTTCATTCTTGGGTTGACTCAAAGCATATCGTTTTTCTTCCCCAAAACACTTAATCTAAAAATCACCACATACAAGACAAATACTAGTTTTGTCCTTGCAGACCAGCATGCCCTTAACTTGTCTAAGCTGGGCAGTTTACTTTCTTCTTATATGAAATTAGTCTGTCACTGTAATTAGTCTTCTTGTGTTATTCTTGTTCAACTGTCTTTGAGATGCAAGTGGAAAAAAGAAAATAATCTAATATGCAGGAAGTACAGGTATACTAAAAGTAAATAAATAAATGAGCTTTTCAAGTTTTCAGATTTCTTGCCAAATGTTCAACATTCAGTTTTACCTACTATTAAAAATAGTACTTTTTTTTTTCTCCTTTTTTTTTTTAAGAGAGAACTAGCATCAGTATCTCTAAGGCCTCTTCTCTGACCAGCAGTAGCTAAAATTAAAACTCACTATGTGTGTATTTACTGCCAAAATTGTCTAACTTGCTTCTTATTCTTTGAAGGCATACTACTTCGCATTTATTGGCCCCTTCCAATACAGTAGGTCTCAAAGACACTTTTGCAGCTGTTCAAAGTAGTCATCTTACTTTAGACCATTCTGAATAATTCCTTTTCTGAATTAACAGCTTTAAAATTATGTTCTATGAATATGAAAAGATGGTTGTACATAAGCAAATGAAAATGTTCAGTCCTGTAACAGTCTCTTTTCTTTAGTGGTACATATGTTTTATTATTGGTTTAGAACGGAACAATAATTCCTGGCTTGTCAAACAAGAAATACAGTCTTTACCTTTCTTCCAATTTGGATCCCCGGGCTATCTGCTTCCACAATGAATCCAGTAAAGGCTTTGCTTGCAGGAGCTTTTGGATCTGGATTGGTACGTGCTAGCAAAAAATACCTAGTGTAAAACAAAGAGGGATGCAGTTTATCCTCACAATTAACAAGATCTATTTACCTAGCACTTCAAACGTTTTTATGTGCATTTCTACGATATAATAAATTCTGTCTGTAAGTTAACAACCTTTCTTTCTTGCCCATCCTGAAAATAAAAGGAGAGGGAGCAAGAAAGTGGAAGTTTCAAAAATTCAAGATTCCATAAAATTTAATAAAATGATTCAGATCAACATGCAAAGATTCCCTACCTTTTCCATGTATTTTAAGTGTTTATGATATTACCAGCTTCCCAAATAGTACAAAAGAAACCTATTCATAGCATGTACATAAAAATCAATGCTTAGGACATACATTCTTGGATGTAAAAGTTATCACCTGATTTCAAAGATCTTGATTATATTTTTCTAAGTGTAAGCTGTAAATAAGTATTTCTCTTAAACAGCTGTAAAACACTTTTATGGTATTCAGTAAGGTCAAAAGAAATCTGACACATTGTCTTTGGTGGGTCTGCCTTCAACAAGGAAATAACTAGAAAATTCAGCTTTTGGGTACGTGTATAAAGTTTTTCCCACTTGAATTCAGGGAAAATTTTGTGTTGTGAATCAGTGTGACGTAAGACATGATTTAAGAGATTTACATTGCAAAAGCACGCTCTAGACACCACAGCCATATCTGCAATCTTTGACAGATGGAAAATGTCTTCTTTTCAGAAAATAAAAAGTAACACTACAATCTAACAATCTAAGTGTTTCTAGCTTCACTAGGAGTAAGAGGTGTTTATGCTAGAATCAGATTTAATTTTGATAGCAGCAAGATTCAAGAGGCCATTCTTGAGTGTGGAGTCATGATGTCATCACTCATTTTCCTTTTTAGGCTTTGCATAGTACTCAAGACTGCATTTGTATATGCTATCCTGATAGCTATCCTGATAAACTGGGCAGAGATTAAAATTTAGTCTGCTGAAACACAGTGAACATTCAGATTTGTATCAGGTCTTTAAAGAATTTAACTGAGGGTGGAGGGACGGGGTAAAGCCACTACATAACAGCATAGAACTATGACACCAGTTAACATACCAGTTTGCTTTCCCCCCATTTGTGATCCACATTTTCTGACCATTAATAACATATTCATCTCCTTTCTTCTCCGCCTTTGTTTTTATACCAGCCACATCAGAGCCTGCTCCAGGCTCTGTTACACAGTAAGCCTAAAAGAAATTAAGATGTGAAGTCTTGGGGAATAAAAGTTCTATCTTTAGTCAACTACAAATTAATGCAGATTATGTGCATCAAACTATTTGTAAAAGGTTTAAGTGAACTTCATGGTAAAATCCAAACACTAAATTAACAAAACCCCCCAATAAAACCCCAAAACAACCCAACGCCCTCTCCCCCAAACGGCTGGCTGAGTAAGGGTTAATTTTCTATATAAATCCATAACAATACATAAAATTGGCTTTTAATCAAACAGAAACATTCTGTAACCCTTAAGTTATTACTTCCTCAGGTTTCAAAAATTCTGATGTGAAAGCTGAGGATCTTTAAAGTCTGAAAATAAGAGCACTGCGTAACATTTTATGTTTACCGAGTCCTTCATTTTAGGAGGCTTAGTTGTACAGATTTACATATATTGTACACAAATCTTTACTTCTTTCTATGTAACAAGTACTGTTTATGTAATATTTAAAATCACACATAGAGTTTCATTCCCATCCAAGTTAAGGGTCTCCTTACATAAACCTTGTATTTTTCTTAAACATCTACACCCCCTCTTGAAAGGGAAATAAAAACTATTAATTTTTGGTAAGTGACTTAGGATAGGGATAATTTTCCAAGTAATATCTTCTATTTGCTTACGGCATGTATCTCATTAGGTATCTGCTAACTTTAAGTAAATTTCACTGTTTACATACAAATCAAAAAGGGCTAAGTTGTGAGTACATGTAAGTGTTCAGGGGGAAAAATGGCAAAAAAAAAGAGGAAAAAAATAAGAAAAAAAAGGAGTAATACTATTAATATGGTTTAGGAACATTCTACAGTATAGCAGTTACACTTACACACATCATTGGTTCCTCCGTCATTCTTCCTAAGTATTTTTTCTGTTGATGCTCATTTCCTGCAATGATAACTGGCATTTGCTGAAAGAAAATATTTAGACCGTTAATCCGGCTCTTTAAAGTCAGAGATTGCTGTTTAAGGGATGTGAGAAAAGACAGAACTTACCCCTAGGGAGTTTGCTTCAATGGCAGTTTGAACCCCTGTACATCCATAAGCTAACTCTTCTGTAATAAGGCACGCTTCAAAACTTCCAAGGCCAAGGCCACCTATGGTTGAAGTATTTAATTTACTTGAGGGGATTTAAATTATAATGTATTAGTGATTGACACAACATAATTAACAAAAATTATTCTTCCACATACATGTGATTGTGTACTGTATTTGATTAGGCATTCTCACGCAAGCTTTTTAAATAAATCTTCGTCAGAAGAATAACAGGTGGTTTGAAAATTACATATCATGTGTCCAGAGTTATTGTTTGATCAATGTGGGATGACTTGCACAAAGTGGCAAGAATGTACCACTCGCATTTTTTTACTACTGTACATTCACGAATTAAGAGTTCCTAGGAAGCAGAGAAAGGGCTCCTGAGCCGAAAGCATTTGGGAACAAAAAGATGTCCGTATTAGTAGACAACCAATGCAGTAATCTGTTTCTGACAGAAGCCAACACTATGGGAAACTGGCCAACACTACATACAAGTACAATAACAACTACCTCAAAAATATTTTCCTGAACTTTCAGGTGACTTCCTCAGTCAAAGAAATAATTCTCTTTGCTGTCTTTGTTATGCCAACCCCTGACAGACATCTGTTACATGAATTTGTCCAGTCTCTTTTTGAATCTATGTAAAATTTTAGCACCTATATCCTACAGGGGCAGTAAGTTGCACATTAACTCCACACTGCATACAGAACCATCTCCTTTCACTTGTTTTAAATCTAGCATCTGCTGACATAATTTGATGTCTTCTAGTTATATTGAAAGGGACAGTGAACCTTTTCACACTCTCCCATGACACTGACATTTTAGTCATTTCTCTGACAGAATTTACATCTCACACAGAAGATACAACTTTTATAATCATTGTCATCCTTTTAGAAACCTTTTCCATTTCCGCAATACACTCTTGAGATGGAAGGATCGGACTATATAATGAGTTAAAGAGGCAAGTGCAATTTGGATTCAGGCAGCACCATAATTATGCCTTCTGCTTTTTTCTTCATTCCCTTAAGGGTCCCTCTTGACCTTAGATTTTACACTTTTGGCCACTTCTGAGCATTACACTCATGTTCACAGGATCCAAAAATGTCTTTTCTGAGAGGCAGTATCTAGTGCACAGTATACCATTTCTCTGTGAAGTTCAGATTGCTTCTTTCCCTTCACATGCACATCCCTGTTTCTTTTTGGAATCACATTGCCATTTTAACTCTCACTCTGTTTCATGACCTTCTCCTGCAGCTCTCTGAACCAGATCATCTTTTCTACGCCGAATAACTTAGTATTATCAGCACACTCTATCACCTTTGCATTTACCCCCTCTTCCAGTTTATAGACATTCCAAATAGCACAAGACCCAGCAAGGCTGTGCTGCTAATTTTGCCAGTATGAAACCTGATGATTTTTAAAACTTATTTTGGAAGTTCAAGCATTCTACATCAACCAGCAATCCCTTGTTAACACATTTATTAGCAAACTCCAATGATTTTATGAAGCATGGGTTCCTTTCACTAAAACCCTTCTCTGGCATATAGTGTTTGTCTTCATCACTCATACATCTTATGAGCCAGGACTCTGCTGTACTGCACTTAATCTAAACTGAAAAACTGTCCTTTTGGGATAAACTCTTAAATTGCTCCAGCCTGTATCAGAGACTAGAACAAAACATGACCTTCTAATTTCTTTGCCTAATCAGCTGACATTGCTCCAGGGGAACATTAAGCAGCTGTAATCACGGCAGAAAAATCTGGTCATAAATTACTAAACCGTAATCTGTCTAATTTGTCTCCTGATTACATCCACACCTAGTAACACTTGTATGTGTCAACTTGCCTACTGATTAAATTTAGATTATTCAAGTATGCAAGTTTTTATTTGGTACAGAATCCATAATTACACATAGGAATCTCATCTAATGTCTTTTCGTTGTTTCATTTTACAGATTAAAAAGAACGTTTACTTACCACAGCTTTCTGGTATGTGTGAATTCATAAGACCAAGTTCCCAAGCCCGCTTTATAAGTGGAACAGGATACTGAAACAGACATGGAAAAATCAACTTCTGATTCACCACAACCAAAACTTTAAATTTTATACAGGTTAAGATAAAAGTCTGGTTTTTCCCAATTTTTCCCTTACACTATGGTAGATTTACCTCTCCAGTTTTGTCATATTGTGCAGCAACAGGAATAATTTCCTCCACAGCAAATTTACGAGCAGTAGCTTGAAACTCTTTCTGTTCATCAGTAAGTTCTATTTTAAAAAAGGAAGAGAAAAAGATCATAAATTATCTACTGTCTTTTATTTTGCCAATTGTCAAGACTATGATAAAAAAGTAAACAAGAGCATCCTTCCAGGACAACCCAAACCACCACTATGTGGGGCTCTCCAGGAAGCAAAAAAGCTCAGTTTCCTCTTCCTCCTGGGAAAAAACCTCTGTTGTTTTCTGATTGACACCTACAATGCAATTACTTACATCTGATGAAATTATCCACAAAATATTGAAAACGAAGTAGAGAGGACTGTGTAACATAAAATGTACTACCAAAAGAAACAAGAATGTTGTGCTAATTAAATGGATATAAAAGACAGAGGTTGCCCAAAGATCCTGACTCTTCAGTTTCAAACATCTAGCTCTGATCCTCTAAATTTTCTTGTATATATTATATATAACATACCAAGTTGAAGATTAATTTCTTTTTTTACATTTCTTTATAACCAAGTTCAACTATGACTACATTTAGGTACTGTAACATTTAAAACAGCAATATGAGGTAAGTATTCAAAGCTAAGACGCTTTGGCAATAAAAAAAGCTTAAGACAGACATGAGTTAAAGAAAGAAGAAACTCTTAAGAACACTACACGCATATCTGCCTTGCCTCAGCTGAGGATGAAGTTACTTTGTTTTTCAAACTATTTTAAAAATAGAAATATATTTAGAACAAACACCTTCATTTTAAATTCACGGTGAACTACAATATAGGATATTATTTCTTTTTAACTCCGCAATTTGCCCATAATTGTTCTATTTCTTTCAAAAACTGTGTTACTTACCAAAGCTAAAGCCAGCTCCAGGTTTGCCTACATGTAAGTTTTGAGCAGGTTTACTAGAATGTGACCTCCATCCATGCCCTGTGATGGTTTGAAGCATTTGCTAAAGAGGAAAAGAACATGAGGTATAAGATCTTTACAGCTCAAACCTCCAAAAACTACTAACCGATCTGCAGCACAACTAAATGCAGACTGCCTCTCTAGAAACGGTATCACATCAAGTATAATACAATTATTACAGTCATAAAAGAATTACTGGCTACCTTGTGTTTTGCTCCTGTGGCAAGCAGCACTTACATGAACTGACACTGTTAATTTCTATGTATATAACTTTTTTAAGTTAGTAGTACAGCACGTATGCTAAAGGAAATGCATTGGATAAAATACCCAGAACTATAATCCTGGTGTTTTGAAGCCGTCTCCACCGTTAAATGGGAGGTGCCAGACACACACTTGGCACGGGGTGGCCTTTGCCACACGAGCCCCAGGGCTGTCCAGTAACGCCGCTGAAGAACATCAGACGGCGATACCCATTCGAACCGTGAGGATTATGGCCATAAACTCGGGTAATACTGCAAGGCAGGAAAAGCAGCACAGCGGGCGGATTCCAGCCCCGCCGGCTCTCCCCACCGGCGCAGCCCCTGTGCCTGCAGCTGTCTC
>VZTE01003428.1:552243-563798 GCA_013397775.1 Eulacestoma nigropectus | reverse complement strand
ACCCCGGGCTGCCCCCGCCGCTTCCGCCCTTCGCCCTCTGCGAGCCCGCGGCCCTCTCCCGCCGCCCGGGCTCCCCCGGCGGCCAGCACCGGCAGCGCCTTCGTCCGGTTCGGTCCGGTCCGGTCCGATCCGGTCCGGTCCGGTCCATCCCGTGCCTCTCCCCGGGTCTTGTGTCTTCCGACCCTTCGCCCGACCCGTCCGCTCACCCTGGTCGCCCTCAGCGCAGCCATCTCGGCGGGAGTGCCCGGCAGCTGCAGCAGCGTCGGCGGGGCGGTGCTCGGGAGGCCGGGGCGGTGCCGCGCGGGCCGCCCACTGAGCCGAGCAGCCGGGGAAGCCCTGGACTCGACCGCCCCGCCCCGCCCCGCCCTGCTCCTGCGAGGAGAGCGTCAGGCGCGCTCCCGCTGCTCCGCCGGCGCCTGCGAGGGTAGTCGCGTTGTGTGACTGGCCCGTCCTGTCCTGTCCTCTCCTCCCGCACACGGGCAGTGTCCGTGCCCCAGGTTTGGCCAGTTTGCTGTCTGTTTGCGGAGTGCCTTAGGCTGGCTCCAATCATCTACACCATTCACCTGTTAGCAGAAAAGCCCGTGTAAGCAGTTTTACTGTAATTTGCGCCTCAGGGAATAATAAACTCATGTTTCGGAGGTGTGGCAGGAACTGGAGAGTGGCTGGGCTTGGCGCACGGGAGTTGTTACCGTGTTGATAGTTACATAAAATGTGCTCATAAATGCTCTTAATTCCAGTTGTGTTTTAGAGGAAAAGCAATGCTTTTGGAAATGATCTGCGGTGCGTAAAATAGGCTCTTTTGAATATTATTGTTTCGCTGTTGTACAGCAATGTTATTTAGGGGTTTATTTAAACAAGGATTTCAAGAAGAATGGCACCCTTGATTTTTCAATGAATTCTTTTTTTGGTGTGAAATTTTAACAGAATTAACAAAACAAAGTATTTTTCGATAAGCTGGATTTTGGATAACGTTTTATTTTGCATAATAGTACAAAATAACATGCCACAAATATTTTTGCATCATTATTGCCTATTTATGTTTGGTTCTTAATTGCTTGTTTTGTTTCTGACAGTTGAGAGTATTGATTTTGTCGTTAACACCAAAGAAACAGTTTGATAGAAAACTAGCCATGCAAAAGTTATTTCCGGGCATATTTATCAACTGTTTCAAAGGTGGTGATTGTAATGTTTTATAGACTTCGTACTGTTGTGATTGCAGGTGATTACCTAAGGGAGACATGTAGGCAGCTTTGATTCAGTGCACAGGCTGCTGCTTTTTCACTCTAATATAAGTAGAATTTGTTTTCCAGTACTTTAAGGGTAATTGAGCAAAAGACATAAGCATAATTTATAACTATATGTTCCTTAATTATTTTTGAATATTCTGTATGTTCCTGTTTCAAGTATTTCATACCTTTGGAATGTAAAGCTGTAGTGGGGCTTTTAAATATCAGCAGTCAAAGTCTGCATTTTGTGTTCCATTTCATACAGGGTTCTGTTCCATTGGTCATGTTTCTGAATATAATGTGGGAATTTGATTATTGAGCAGTCCATTTTCTGTCTATATATTATTGCATACACAGAAACCGCACAAATAATTAAATATCTTTGTATTCCTCAGTTTATTTATCATCGCAACACTATGTTGTGATGATATATAAGGAAATATGCTAATCTCATTTGAAAGCTTTAAAGTTTAAATTTTTGATTTGCAGCATGGATTTTACTGTGCATATTCTAAGATGGCACACATCAAAATTCTAAAGATGCATAGATGGGTTCAGAGTCTGTGTGAAAAGCTGATGTAATATATCCAATCATATGTAACAAGCAACTTCAGCTGGCTGATCATGCTTAAACACCTGTAAGGATGCTATACACTAAGCATAGTTGCTAGCTGCAGGAAGTGATTTAAATCCTACAGTGATCAGAAATGAAATATTATTTCTAGATGCCTTTGAGATTAGGATCCATAGCCCTTTAGTAGGTGAATAAGCTTTTTTTTGAGGTAAAGAGACAGCTTTGAACAGGGTTGAGGACATCCCTAAGGCAGGGAGACTGAATAAATACGTACACTGAGGAAATGCTGACATCAGGAAGTAATGTGGAACAATGCTGTTCGGTTTACACAGTGAAATGTAGTATTCAAGACCTATAAAACGTTTTGGAGTGTTTTTACTTCAGGCTTGACAGAGTGCTCCCTAGTAAGGGGTTGGAACACGTTGGGTGCACTCCTAGATCGTGTCTTCCAGTAAATTTCATCCAAAAATCAGTTCATGTGCTTTGAGATCTCTCTGTGAATCAAGTAAGGCGTGGTAAGTGGGGACAATTTGGAGATTCCCCTCAAAACTACACTCCTCACCTGGACTGAACTGTTTGTGTAGACAGAGACTGAGAAGGTTGTTGTCTGAAACTGCTCAATTGAAGAAATTGAGTCAGGAATACACCATAACATTTGCTGTTCTCCAGGTCTGCCTTACACTAGAAGCTGCTTTGCATGTGAAATTTGCTACTCGCTTCTGAAGACAGATGTCTTTACTTTCTGGAAGCAAGCTTCTGTAGTAAAAAGCTGCTAACATCTGTGATCTCCTGCAGGGTTGTAGAGGTTAAAGAAGTTGTTCCAGAAAAAGGAAGGAAAGAGTGTGTGGAGCCAAGACAAAAGTATTCAAGGACATTTCTGCTAAATGACAGGAGCAACTGGGTTAAGGTACTAAAACCAGCTGGTCGCTATGCAGCTTGCACTTACGAAGCTATACCCTTGCTTACCTTCCTTCTCTCCTTCAAATTGTTTTTTTACTACCTCTCTTCACATCTCCTTGGGTAAATGAGTGAGAATTCTTTTGGCAATATGTTGTCAACATAGTTTTTCCAAAGCCAATCTGGAGGAGAAAATTCAAAGCCCAGGTGGTTCATGCCTACTAAGTGTTTGGGAATAGAGGGGTATGAAAGATGGCAAGGTTATCTGTCAAAGTCTGAACCACTAGAACTTAGAGGTTCAAACTTATTTACGTAAGAAGTGACAATAGACAGAAATTTCCATAAGGTGTACTTAGATTTTTTTTGCATTCCTCTCTGAAGCAGGAAATACAGCATCTGTCTTTCATTTTTACTTTCTCAGATGCTTACTACTGTGTCATATTTCTTAATTAATATTCCTCTGATAACTTTTGCTACGGTAAGAATTGTATACTGCACAGTATGTTGCTTTATTAACCTAGAATACTCTCTTATATATTAACCAGCAGAATGCATGATGCTTATTGCTGAAATGTATAACTTAGCAAGTAAATGCAGTAAGATTATTACATTGCAAACTACAGCTCATTGTCATTGTTTAGGAATGGTATTCCCCAATTTAGTTGTCACGCTGAGACTCTCCAAACTACGCTGCTGCTCACTCGCTCCCTCTTCCCCTCCTCCTGTGGCAGGCGGGAGAGAAGAATTTAGGATCTGTTTCTTGGAAGGCTATGCAGGGCAATAAATCCTATGATAAAACAGGAAGGGAGACACACTCTTACAGGAGCAAACTGAATGGATTATGTGCACAAGATTTGACACTGCTTAGTCATAATCTGAGTTTGTACAGTCAGTTAATAATCTGATCTCTGAATTTTATTTCTGCAAATTCCATATTTTTCCATGCTCCTCCATGAAACATAAAAAAAGTATAAATTGTATTATGTAATGTTAGATATAGAGTTGTTTGAAGATATTGTAATGTCATAGTTTAGGAATAGTACTCCCTAATTTAGTGCTCCCACTAAGACTCTCCAAACCACGCTGCTGCTCGCTCACCCCCTCTTCCCCTCTCCCTCCCCCTATGGCAGGCTGGAGAGGAGAACCGGAGGCACAAAATGTAAAGATCATGGGTTGAGATAAGAACAATTTACTGGAAACAGCAATGAGATAAGAAAAATTAAAAGTAACTGCAACAATAATAATAATAAAAGTGTGCAAAAGAGAGTGATTCACGTGGAAAATGCTCATTAATCCTCACTACCCCAACCAGAAGCAGCCCCTTCCCCCCACCCCAACAATGATGTGAGGTGGTATAGAATAACCTCTGGATCCTGGCCATGTGCCTCCTGGCCACTGCAAAAATTAACCTTGTCCTGGCCAGAACCAGGATGCTTATCCCTTTAAGTTAGCAGCTGTATTCTAGGCTGAAGTTTTATTTTTTATTAGTAATTTTAAGTGTTTTACAGGTTTGGGGTGTTTTTATTGTTAACAATAAACAGGATTTTACCATTTGTTAACGAACTTTGGTTTTAGAAATGGAAAGCAACTAGAATTCTCTGCAGTGATTTATGTATTATGTATTAAACTGAAGTTACTGCAGTAAACAAACATAGTAAAATTTAGTGTGTAGGTCCTGAATTCATGATCTATAAAGCAGAATAATTTTTGATGTAGTGCAATGCAACAAGCATGGCAACTTCTTCTTAATAGAATTAGGATATAATGTTTTGCTTTTCTTTGATCCCTGATACAAGAGTAACTTAAAACATCATAAACCCAACATTTTTTTTTAAACTTCTGTTGCAAGCTCTTGTGATTTTTTGTAGTTTGTCTTGGGTTGTGTTGGCATTTAGTTGGGGGGTTGTTTTTTTTTTTCCCCAGCTTTTTCGTGGTTTTTAAAGCAATAAATTTATTGTGAAAAGAAAAACACTTCTATGGAAACCTCTGAATGATCTAAAATTAAGAGGATGTGATTCTTGAATTAAAATACTTTCAAGTATATTTTTAGATTGTTTAATTCCTGGGTGTCACAAACAGTACTTAATTTCAAATTTTCAATCTTTTTTAATTACAAAGTCATAGCTGCTCTAAGTCTTGAAAGTTTTTTATTTTAACTACTATATGTAAACACATCAAATATTTTTCCTTAATGTCATAAAACTGCACTGTGTTACATTCATGTGACTATCAAACATGAACTGTAAAGAAAGAGAAGGGACAGATGTACAGAGCTTGGGAACAAATAAAAAACAATCAGTGGTATCCTGTAATAATTTTGCTCTCTGTTGACTTTCTGAAGAAACAGAAGGTCAGTAGAAAGCTCAGAAGATTAACTTTTGAACCATGCTTTAGTGTAAAAAATCGCCTGTCCTAATTTTTTTTTAAAGTGTGACGAGTCTTTTTCAGGACTAACTGCTTTAAGAAACAAGTACTTAGTTAGACAAGCATGGCTTTTGCTTGCATGAAATATAAACAAGTTAATCATTAAAAAATAGAGGTAGGCCTAGCCATGTGTAAAGGAAGCATCTAGGACATTTTTGCACTAAACATGCTGCAGATGGCACTTTAGCAGCCTAAAAATCCTCAAGATATATTGTTTGGTACTTTTCTCCTTGCAGAATCAGATAGTAATAAAAGTCCAGTTGCAGTGAACATATCTCTCTCAAATGAATTTAACACTTGTAGGTTAGAACCCAGAACTCTGAAGTCACAACTCTGCCAGCCCAAGCTGACTAAAAGTGAGGTAGCACATAAGCAGCACTGTGACAGTACGGTGGGTGGGATTTTAATAAACATTTATATTGTAAAACTCCATTTGTGGCTCTGCGAGACCATACCAATGCTAACATTTAATAGCGTACAAGAACCTAATCATGTAAATCTGTATTGATGCAATGTAGACGCTAATTTTATAGTAAAACGTGTATACTTACTTTTAGTAAGTACAGCAAATGATAAAACACAAAGTAAAACGTATCTCAAATCACAAGAGTTCAGTTTCTATAATAGCTGGCAGAACTTAGGCCTGCATAATAAAGACAGAATTCAATAATGATTATAGCTGTTGCTTGTTGTTGAATTGTATAAGGTAGAGTTTAGAAACACTAGCTGAGATTATAGCCCTATTGAGGCACATGCAGTGAAAAAGTAAAGAAGGGGAGAAATCTTGGGTTGGAGATTCTGGAAGAAGAATAATGGGATTTACAATATGAGCACAAGAAGGTGGCGATTGAGATATTCATGTGACAAACAATGCTCTTTACAACATGAATAGCTGAAACTCATTTGGCCATGGAAGTAACAAGACTTGTACGAGGTCAGACCAAAGATCCATCTGGCATAGTATCCAGTTTATGGCAGTGCAACAAAGAATGGTCAGGAAATGGTTCCAGAACAGATCATTTACCAATAACATAGTGATTCTTTTTATCATTTTCTTTTCAAAATTTTTTCTACCCTCCAAAAATTTTTCAATTTATAAGTTTCCTGAGCTGGAGGTGATGTCTTTGTGTTTAACAATGCTTCGTAGATGTCTCTTCCATTAATTTGACTGGTTGCTTTTTGAATGTGTTGGGAACCATAGCTTAGTTTCCACACTATGAAGAACCACTTCAGCTTGCTTCTTTTTAATCAGACATCTGCTAAATCCATTTGTGCTCCCTACTACTTGAATTCAAACAGGCACTGAACCATCTTTGAGGCAATCATCTTCCTTGGGTCAAAGATTTTATAGAAAAATGTCTTGATATCCCCATAGCAATTTATTTTCCAAGCTGAATAATCCTATTTGAGTACTTTCTACAATGTCTTAGCTTTGTGTCCAAGAATCAGAATCATAAAGTCGCTCGTGTTCTTGCAAAAAGATAAGAGTATAAGTTCTGTTCTCTGTTTGTGTGATTTTCTGTTACCCTTTTTTTTACTACCTCTGAACAGTGGAGAGAAAATTTTCAAATATTATCTATGATAACAAGATGTGGGATGTAATGGTCAACTCAATGGTCATCTTTGGATGTCATTATTTCTCTGCACCCCTTAGCTGTGTCATTTTACATTTTATTTGTCCTGAGCTTATCTGAAATTCTTTCAGTCCCATCACTATTGGCATCAAATTTTCCCACTTCAGTATTCCTCTCCCTTTTTAAATCTTTGATGAGTATCTGGAACAAGAAGAATCCCAACATACAAGCCTTTGAGATTCCAAGGGTGACCCCACCAATTTAACAAATTTTTGATTAGTCTTCAAATTTAAAAAAAAAATTTTTTTTCATAAGGCTATGTGGAAGGAAAATGTGTGCTTCTTTAGGATATCTGGTCATGAATCTTTTCAGTTCAGAAATGGAGAACAAGAAAAGGAGGAAGCCAAAAACAAGAACATAGAGAGACAGAGACCTGACTGACAAATGGTAAGGGAGGCAGGGATGAGACACAAATCAGAGAGTCATACTAACTGATGAGGAATGTTTATTTCAGTATGATTATCTGATCAAAGGTCTTGTCAAGTGAGATAACAAGAAAAGGTGGAAAGCCATAAACAAAATATGGAGAGACAAACTTGACAGTCAAAGGTAAACAGTGATGAAGACCAGAAACAAACTGCCTCTCAGTAAACTGCAGGCAAACTGGGACTTTGCACCTGATAAGATGCAAACCAGAGGGTCCATAACGTTGGAAATGGATCTGTGGAGCTATTCAAACTAATGAAGGAATGTGCAGGGAAAGGGCATCTGGAGGAACAGAGGAGAAAATAAAGAATGGGCTATTAAATGGACTAGTCATGTTAAAAAGGGCAGGAAGTACACTTGTCTGACTGAGCCAAATCTCACTATCCCATGTGTATGTGTGTTGTAAGGATGAAATGGCAACTACCAAGGTCCTCCGTGAGTGGATTTGGTACCAAGGTTACATCTGGGAATGTGGGTGCCCACTGGTGCTGCTGGTGTCAGGGAGGCCTCAGGATCTGCTACTGGAGTGGCTGGAGGTCTTAGCTGCCAGCTGCTGAGGTGGGAACAGCACATGTCCCAAAAATCTTCTACTGGGAGGGATTGGTGTGGGTGAGGCGAGTGAGGGGTTCAGCACCAGTAGCTGGAGCGTGACCACACACCACAGCCTGTGTGCATGGTGCTGGATGCTGAGGATGCCAGTATCTTCCCCATAGTGGGTGTGTGTGTCTCATTTCCAGGCAAACTTCAAGCTGGACTTGCCAATGAGTAGGAGACATCGGGTCAGCAGACAGACAGGGATCCATCCTGTCATCTGTGGTGACCTGTGAGTGTGGAGTGCCTGTGGGATGTGTGAGTGAAATATGTTTGCAGCAAGCATCAAGCTGACCCAGCCTGGAAATAGGCACTCCTGAGGCAGGTAAGAAGGCTGGGATCAGGGCAAGGATACTGGGTGAATGTTCATGTGCTTGGGCATCCAGGGAGTCTTGTGAGTGCCTGCACTAGTGACCTTTTGTCTCTGCCAGCCCAAGAGGAGGAGAGGACATGGCTGCCTGTGCTCTGTGCTGGAGGTGAAGGTAAGTCCTGCATGTAGGTGCTGTTGAAGACTGTGCCTCATCTGTGGTACCACAAACAGGAAGATGGCAGCAGCCGTGTCACTCTGCCTGGCAGGGACCCTGCGTCCCCAGGCACCAGCCTGGGCTCCAGCGGCTGGGCAGGACAGGAGGGGTCCTGGAGCTGCAAGAAATGACAGACCCTTCTTACACCCTTTAACAATTTTTAGCCATAAAAGGACTTTTCCCTTTATGGTGGCTTGTTTTATTTAAAACTTTTTCATGAGGAACCTTGTGGAATGTTTTCAGAAATCCAAATAACTTGAAAATCAGCTGTATTCCCTCATTTTCATGTCTGCTGGTTCCTTGGGAAGTCTTCAGTAGTTCTCTGACGCTTGACTTCTCTTTACAAAAATTATACTTTCCAATATATCACATATTCCAAATCTGTCTGCATTACTGTAGTTTTCACTATTTGCAACATGCAGAGGCAAGGTCTGCAGTTTTATGAATTTTCATCAGAAGTATCTTTAAATATTTTCAAAATGTTTATCACCTTCAAGTCTATATGTGGATAGGAGGCTTAAGGAAAATATCCTATTAACTCTACGTGTTCTCTTCCTCCTCTTGGCCTTTAGAAAAAGGATTCTTTTTAGCATCCATACTTTTTGCAAATTAATGCTCAAACGTTTTTTGGCCTGCCTTACTGTTCTTTCACACTTAACATGCCAAGTTTTGTGATCCTTTATAATTTACTCACTTGAACACAACTGTTCCCTATTTTGATAGGTTATAGGAATATAGGAATATTCCTCCTTGTTTGTGGCTACTGCCCTTTTCATTCTGTCTAGTTCTGGTGACTTCCTTCTGCCATTTCTCAGGCCCTCTGGAGAAACATGAATATACAAAGATCATCTGCTGTGTCTCAAAGTGGTCTCCTTATATAGTCTTTTATCTATCTGAATAGCTATCTTGTAGTTTTTAGCACTATTCTAACCTTTTGCATTCTTTTTAGCAAGTTTTCTCTTTTATTTTAGTGTATTTTTAGGTTATTCCTTGGTTCTGATAGTCAGAACCAAGTCAAAAGTTACTTCTTTTCCTGGAGGATATAAATACTATATTATATAAACTGTATAGTATTGATGCAATAGACATTGCATATGCTCTGTATTATATATATATTATATATATAATATGTGATACCTATATATCCTGTAGAACAGGCTATACTAACTGTATTGCATATGTTTTTTATTGTTGAGATTCCAATATTCGTTCTTGAAGGTAGGCTATATATAGATACATTCCTCTGCACAAGGGGAATAGAAGACCACTGAGCTGTAGAATAATACTGAGGCTTCCTCAAAATGCTACTTAAGCTCTGACTATCAAATCTGGTCATGCCCTGCTATCTTTAGGTTGCCATGCCTTATCAGAATGAGCCAGAAGACATGAATATACTTCCTTCATTCTTACAAAGCTGTCCTATGCCGCTTTTCTCATGTTTGACTCCGTCTTTGACACAAGAAGCTCCTTCTTCTGTAGGTGAGATTGTCTGAATTGTTTTCCTAGTCAACATCACTGAGATGAAATAAGGATTTCTTCTTAGATAGCAAAGTATGTCAACCTTTTTCCACATCAGGTATTTACTTGAGGTCCATGTCCTGGAACACAGACAGGCGTCTTGGGTAGGTAGGCCAGGTAAGTGGCCTAGATGATAGGGGTACTAGGTTAAGAAAGAACTCTCATTAGATTTGTAGACCATGAGCAGTGCACATTTCATAAACCTCTGCCCAGGCAATACTCTGATGAAGTGGGAGGACTGAAGGAAGCAAGTACTCATTTGAAAATATAGTATTTAAAAGTATAAATTCTAACAATTCAATATATGTGTGTGAGGGGGAATGACTCCTCCCAGTATTTCCACTACTAGCAGACAAAACTACGTATGTGAAATTCAGTGATTATTGGTGCGATTGGCCTGAACTGAGACCTCTGGGAGGATGGATAAGGTCGTACATATGCCTGATTTAGTTTTCGTGAAACTAGCCAAGGCAGCTAGCTCTACAAGACCTGATGATGCATGGACTATGTAAGAGGCACATACCCTCACTAATGCACAGATCATTGGTTTACATTTTAATGCAAGCATAGCAACAACTTCCATGATCTATGGACATTAATTTACTCATAAACAAATGAGCTATGTGCTTTTGAGGTCTTAAGCCAATTTTTTAAGGGTACGTTTTTTTGCAAGCCTTGGAAAATAACTTTTCCTGTAAAGCTCCTGTTGGAAAGTGTAAGTAGTGGCCAACAGGTGCACTTCTGTCATTTCAAAATGTTTTCTCTTACAAAATATTCTGCGTGTTGGACTTAGTGACAACAGACTAATAGCATTGTGACATCTGCGTATAGTGGCCTTTTGCTGTAGCAATGATTCGTGCTGTCACGACTGTAAAAGAATCTCAGCAATCAGACTAATTGCTCGTAAGTGGCCGTTGCCCCATTCAGCTAAAACGCAGGGAGGACGATGCCAACTGAAGGCAAGTTTATGACCAGAAATCTGTATTTCTCAGTACTGAGGATGTTTTGTGACTGAATCATGAAAATGCCCCAACCCAGAACCAACACACTTCCCCCCGTCGGGAGACAGACGCGCGGCTGTCGGTGAGCACATAAGAGCGCTTCGCCCTCCTCCAGCCCCGGGAGCCCGTGCTGGCTGCTGGGCACGAGATCGCTGCCCGCGGGCGGCCCGGCCGGCCCGGCGCTCAGCACGGGCGCCACGGACAGCTCCGCCAAGGGAGGTGCTTCCCGGCGGGGCCCGGGCGGGCGGCGAGCGGCTTCAGGGCCGGCCAGCCGCCCCCCACCAGCAGCAACACCTCCGGGCTCTGCGCAGGGCACGGGCACAGACGGGCAGCGCGCCCGATTGCGGGCAGCGGCGGTTGGTGCGGGAGGATGGAAACCGCCCTGCCAGGTACGGCCCCGCTGGGTCTGGCCCCGCTCTCACCGGATGCCGAAGTTGCCGCCGGGCCCAAACGAAGTTGGCTACGCGCGGCCCGTCCCCGCGCGCCTCGCCTGCCCTCGGCGCAGCCGCTCCGCCCGCACCCCCCTCCTCGCGACCCGGGCACCGGCACCGCCCCCGCGGGTCGGCGCAGGCGTCGCCGCGGAGCCGGCGGGACGGGAGGGTGGGCACGGGGTGCGGGCGGTCCTGCGGGCGGCCGCGGCAGAGCGCAGCTGGAGACTGCCCGGCCGCCGCCGCCTCTCATGCCTTCACGGCAACCAAGAAAGCGCTGAGCGGCGGGGGGGGGGGGGCCGGGCCCCGCCG
>VZTE01003428.1:397725-552075 GCA_013397775.1 Eulacestoma nigropectus | reverse complement strand
CGAGCGCCGGTGCTGGGGCGGGGGCCGCCGGCGCCTGTACTGCCCTCCGGCCTGTTTACAGCGCGGATCCGCCCGGCGGGCGGCGGCGGCCAGAGGCAGATGGAGTTTGTTTCCCTTGGCGAATGTGGGGGCGCGGTGGGCGCAGGGTCCCCCGTGTCGGAGGTAGACCCCGGGACGCCGGAGCACCTCGCCCGGCCTGGAGCAAGCAGGACGATCGGTTCAGGGAAAGAGCCGGTGGGCGCAGAGATGGGGGCGGGCAGACCTGGAGCTTCCGCCGCCGCCCCCGGCGCGGGAGCAGGTGCGTTGTAGCCGCTTTGTCCGCGTTCTGGGGCAGAGAGGGGCCGGGCGGCAGGTGCGCGGGCCGGGCCGAGCCGAGGCGACTGTGGGATGCCTGAAGCGTTGTGCGGGGCCGGGGGCCGTGGGCCGTGAGGTGTCCGGAGCGGTGTACGTGGGCGGAGCCCGCTGAGATGTGGTACCTGTGGGCTGCTGGTGTTTGGGGCGCGTGCAGCGGGAGCTCCCCGCTGGTCCTGCCAGCCGGCGCCGCGGGAAGGTCACCGGGGGCAGAACTTCATCTGGGTGTTTGGACTCTGCTTTGATTGCTCCTGGAAGGCGATGTATTTGCGATGGGGGACACGGGGTTTGCAAAGCTGCTTAGCCTGTTTGAAGGTGTCGCTACAAAGCCGATTTCCTCTTCCAGTGTGCGGGAGATTTCCATGGTAGAACAAACGTGCAGAATGAACAAACCCCCTTAGAAAAAGTCTGCTGCACCGGGAGTCCTGAAGGCCTCCAGCAATGAGCCGAGTTACACAAAAGGGTGAACGTGGCTTGGTAAAGCAGTCTTTGCCTCGGTGCCACAGGCATGCTGTGTGACACGTTTACACCTTGGAAAAATGACTTTTTAATTCACTGCCATGGTCTGAACCTTGATCTGACTAAAGGAAAGATGGCTTGGCTTCCTTCGAAAAAGGGAAATGAAAAAAAAAAAGCCTTTAGGGAGGGAAGACAAGCCACAAAGCAAAGGTGAAATCAGAATTGGTGAGTCTGAAATCATTTAACTTCTGAGAGAACCTTTTTCTACTCCTATGGAATTCAAATGGTTTTGCAGGTTACTGCAGAGAGAGTGTATGCCTAGTATCATAGATATTCAGATATGATGGTAGAAAAAGTGGAAGTATTTTTCTGAAAGAAGAGCAGGAACACAGTATTCAGGAAGGGAAAAATAGCTTTCGAATAGAGTTCAGTAAGTGCTATGTATGCTTCCTCATTTGCCATTTGTAAGAAAGAACACTCTGGTAAAGTCATGACAAGAGATACCAAGTGTTTTACTGTCATAATACAGTAATTTTTTTAACTTCACTTTGAAAGCATGTTACATGGGTAAGAAAGGGTGAATCGTTTTATTCAGCTTTAGGGAGGAAAGCAAGATTCTGAAGAATTGTAGAATTTTTTGCTATTTGAACTGTTCCATCAGTGCATTTACTTCCTTTTAGTTCATTTACATGTATGGATATTAATAGTGGTAATGCTTATTGTATTACTACATTTGCAAAAATCTTGAGCAATTACTTTATTCTTGTGTTGGGAAGCAACGTTCTTTCCCTTGTCAGATCCCATAATGTTAAAATGGAAAGTGCAGCATTTTCAAACTGAGCATAGATAATATGGTTTTCCTTTTAAATTAGGTTGCTGTAATAGTTATTCTCGACTTTGTTGTCTTTGCCAGCAACTGGTTATTTGTTAGCCGGCAGGTATATTTTTCAGAGGTATAGATGTCCTAAATTTCTCTCCTTAGAATCTCAAGGATTCCTCACAGCATTTATAAATGACAAAGGGAAATTCTTCTCAAAGTTTTTTAACTTGTGGCATCAGTCTGATTCTTTAGAAGAGATTAGTCAAGTGCATGGTTTATGAGTGGGGCCTTTAGTTTTTAAGTGAAGTAGTACTTTCTTTCATGTGACTGCAGTATTAAATGCTGTCATGTGACTGTTGAAATGAATATTGAAATTATTTTTTACTTCATTGTAGAATCAGTGCTTGTCCCATAAACGATTTCCTGTAGCAGTGAAATACAGTTCAGTTTTACCTTACAAATGGACACTGAAGGCCAAAGGGATGATGACATTTTTAAAAAAAACTTTTATCACTATTTTAAGAAACATTGAGAAGGTTACGAAGTGCCCAATTTTATTACTCTCAACTCAAATTCATCTAGCTTTTTTATATCTGCATGTTTAGAGCTTCTCTAGGAAGAACTACTTGCCTATGATTTTTTTTTGCCAGTAATGGATGCAACCAAAATTTGAGTCTATAACTGTGATTTCCTGGTTACTGCTGTGAACTGATTATGGTAGGTTTCTCCTAAGAAGAATTCTATTTGTTTATGTTCCCAAGTTGGGGAAGTTCTGTTTCACTTGGGAGCGCTTTTGAGGAACTGTGAAACTTACTATCAAGATGTCATTCTTGTCACTTGGCCTGCATTTGCCATTCTTAATTTCCTCCAGTTACACATATGTACCATGCAGGAAGGACATGCTCAATCTGAGGAAAATGGGCTACTTAGCCACAGCAGTGTCATATGATGTGGAAGCTATGGGCTGTGACACTACTGCAGATAGAGCTTCCTTAGCTCCTGCTGGTAAATCCCTGTGCATGTGGTATGTAATTCATTTTGCCTTCTGAGGTTCAAATTTCATACCATTGGAGTAGGTTCATATCAAAAATGAAACTCAATTTAACACTTTATTAATATTTTAATATATTCAGAAGTATGGGAAGTAGGTGAAACGCAGATTCAGATGGCTTAAACCTTTCTTCTCTGACATAAATTTGGTCTACTTCATCTAGGCTTTGCAGTGCATGTTTTAGGCGGGATAAATCATTTACTCTTTGACCAGATCTGCTGAACCTAGTTACAGAGCTTCAGACATATCTTGATTTTGCCAACATCCTAGTTTTACATAAAACATTTCACTGTGGAATAAATTTGGGAGGCTGGGCAGAAAAACAGAGAAATAATTTTAAAAGCAACACTTTGTAATATGTTCTCTGTTGTTTTTTACTGCAGACAGGTCTTTTTTGAGTGAAAACTTTCTCTCTTAGCATGCTCCTTCATTTTTTGTCTGGTTCTGTGATAATGTCCTCCACAACATCCTTGTCCCAAGAGTTGCAGTCAGTGGTTCAGTATCCAAGTGGGAACCAGTAATGAGTGGTGTTTGTACTGAAACCAATGCTATTTAGTATGTGCATCAACAAAATAAACAAGATCGAGTGCACCCTCAGCACAGTTGCAGATGACACCAAAGTGAGTAGTTCAGTTGATACACTAAGAGGAAGGCATTCATGGCATTCGGGGGGCCATGACAGGCTTGAGGAGCTCTGAGCTGCTTGAAGTCAAGCAAGGCCAAGTGCAAGGTCCTACACCTGGGTCAGGTGATCCCCATTATCAGCACAAGCAGGCGGATGAATGGTTTGAGAGTAATGCTGCAGAAGAAGGACTTGGGGTACTGGTGGATGAAAAATTGGCCATGACCTGGCAATGCACACTTGGAACCCAGAAACAGGGACTTGTGTCCTGGGCTGCATCAGAAGTGGGACACCAGGTTGAGGGAGGTAATTCTGCCCCTCTACTCCACTGTGGTGAGACCCCACCTGAAGGTACATGCATCTGTCTCCAGCATTCCAAACACAAGCAAGACAGGGATCTGTTGGAGCAGGTCCATAGGAGTGCCACAAAGATGATTAGCAGGCTGGAGCATCTCTCCTATGAGGAAAGGCTAAAAGAGTTGAGATTGTTCAGCTTGTTGATATATATAAAGGGGGTTTGTAAGAAAGATGGAGAAAGACTTTTTTTTTTTTTCTTTTTGTTTCCCCCAAAGTTTCTGTTGACAGGACAAGTGGCAATGGTTTTTAACTGAAAGAGGATTTAGGTTGGACATAAGGAAGAAATTTTTTATCGCAAGGGCGATTAGATGCTGAAACAGGTTGCCCAGAGAAGCTGTGGCTGCGCCATCCCTGGAAGTGTCCAAGGCCAGGTTGAATGGGACTCTGAATAACCTGGTCTAGTGGCAGGTGTCTGTGCCCATGGTGTAGGGTTGGAATGAGATGAACTTTAATGTCCCTTCCAAGCCAAATCATTTTGTGGTTCTATGAAAATATGAAAAATACTGCATACCAGAGATGGTCAATAAGTGGATAGGCAAAAAGCTGGTAGGATTTAGGTAATACAATTTTTGCTCACCTCGTGGTCTAGTGCTTCTTTATATTTCTTGAGCCAAATTAATTACTGCATTTTCCAGTCCAATTGCGATTCTAGAGTATCTGAAAGCATCCAGGTTATACATTTGTTATCCTTTAGTACTTGAGTGTTGTACATCTTTCAGCTTATTGACTTAAGCTGAGCCATTATTGGTAGTAAGGTATTGCTCAGCCACAAACAAGGATGATACCATCAGAACATCTGTAAGTAAGGAGATTAATGGAACTGTTATGCATAGTTATACGCTATTGAGTGGGTTATGTGTAACTGTCACTGAACATTATCTAGAAAGAGTTTAATAAGCTAGGCTTCTTGTTGACTAATTAAACTTTGTTATATCTTTTAACAAGCAGGATACTAATACACAGTTGAGGGGAAATTCTCTCTACTACCATCCCAAGCCTGTGTAGTATATTATCCAGTCTTGCATCTCTGCCTCTCAAAGTCTCTCCTGTCCTACCAAGCCTGTATTTCTCTACACTGTATCCTCGTATTAGAGCCATAAATATCTCATTCTGCACAGTCTAATTAGTTGTTACTGTTACATAATAAGCAAAAATAAAATAAATTGGCCATGATCATCTGGTCAGAAGAAAAAATGTTGTTACAGTTAAACACACAGAAATGTGGAGGTGATTTAGTAAATTCAGTAACTGATCTTCACTTGGATATGAGAAAATCTGTTTGCTCTGCATTCACTCCTGAAATGTAAAAGCACATCACATTCACAGTTGCTTAACTGTGTTTATTTGTGTTTCCTGTTGCTAGTATCTGGCTCAGAGGCAGTCAGATTTACAAAATCTGCTAATGTGATTCCCTAGCACCTGGGTATTATGTCAGGGAGGCAGTGTGTCATTAATGTCTATTAGTCTAATAAAATAATACAGAAACATCTAGCAAGATAGTGTAAATTACGTTAACTTAGGACTATTAAAGCACGTAAACGTAAAAGTGTTCTGTGACGTTAGGAACAAGGTGTGTTTTATGGAATACTACTCTGATTTGTTTAATACAGTGAAGATAAATACCCAAATTTGTTAATGATCTAACTTTGTTACAGTGAAGGCTAAGGAAAATGTGATGGCTGTGCACTGTACAACATATATGTGAACCTGGACGTTGAGATTTCCGTATGTGGTCTTTTCCTTCTGATCTTGTACTGATTCATTTGAGACTTAGAAGAAGGTGCTTCAGGCAGAGGTTGAGGAAACAGTGAAGAAGTACCCAAGAAATCCTGGAAGAAAACTAACAGAATAACCTTTCAAAGTTCTTTCCAACTTTATTTTCTGTGAGCACTTACCTGGGAGGTGGTGTGATATACAGGACTCAAAGTCCATGAAGATGTTGTGGGAAAGTGGTGACAAGTCTAATAAGTAACTATGGGGAAAAAATAAGTTTATAATAAACCTGTGTTTTATTTTTGCTAGGATGTGAGGAAATAAATGCCTGGCAGCTGTTAGATTTAGATGGATGGCTTAGATACCTAAGTATTCTTAGGCAACAGATCCCAAGAGTGACTGAGTATAATTTTGGACAAAAGACCCGTGCAACTTCAACTTTATGTGAATGTTTCTGCTTTTTTTTTTTTTTTTTCTTTTCCTTTTCATATTGTTCAGTCTAAATTTGTTGGTACCCTGCTTTTTTTTTACTGGAATTCCAGTCGCTGGAATTCACGTCTGTCTAGGTATAGATATAAATAGCTTTATACTTGTCATTCCGAATAATAGACCTGCAATCCATATCAAACATCAAGAGTGGGGGTTTTTTTCTTATCACGTTAATCTGCTGTGGCACTTCACAGCAGCTGGGCAGCTCTAAGCACCCAGAAATAAAAGTAGCCAGGAGGGAATCTCTCTGGCTTGTGGGATAATCCCACAGAGCCTACTGCTGATATAGAAATTCAGTGCTGTCCACATGCTTGTACAAATTATGGGGAACTTTTCACAGGCAGAGATGGGATACATCTGACTGTTCCTTCTAAGGGATGTTTGCATTTTTCCAGCCTCATTCCATAAAAACGAAATCATCCTTTCCCTCCTAGACTGTGCTGAAGAGAGCTGCAGCAAGTGACTCTACTCCTTGAAGGTACTCTGTTGAGCAGTCACTTTGAAGTCAAAGGTCATCTGTTTTACTAAAACCTAGAATGGTGCCTTTGATTGACCTCTGACATGTGCCAAGACAAGGAAGTTTTGCCTAAAGTGATCCTCTCCCTAAAGAGGACCACTGATTAAGGTTCTCAAAAGGTGTTCGGTGGGTTACTTTTTCAGCAGGAAGTCCCATGCTTGTACCTATTTTTGACCAGTATCTGTTAAAATACATGATTTAGTGTGTACTTCTGATGTGATGTGGGTGGGAACCCATTTGTACCTTAGGAGTATATTTCACCAGAAAGAGGAGCTCTAACATGAGTAGGCTAGGATACCACATAATTATCCCTTTTGCACAGCTGATTGTATATAGAAGAAAGTGAGTATCTATTGCATGCAGATCATCTAGACTTGTACAAGCTGATGTGCTACGAAATTTGGTAGCTGAATTAGTGTCCTTTATAATCAGTGTACTTTGAAATAAATGAACATGCGGAATAATACCTCTGGTATTTATTATATAAGATTATTTGTAGTGGATATTACATTAACTGTTTTTTTCATCATGGATATTTTTCTACAAGGGTTATAATTTATTGGATATGATCAGGTTGCTAAAAACTAGCAGACTAAGTGTAGCAAAATACAGTAGTTATTTTTAGATTCCCCCACCCCGGCAGAATGATAAATAATTCCTATGCTGTTGCTTTACTCTGTCTGACAAAAGGCAATAAGCTGTATCTGTGAATACGCCTTTTTTGTTGGTTTCAGTACAATGCAATATCTGTGCTAGCATCTAGGCAACTGCTATAAATAGGGAGATGTTGTGCCCTGTGACCAGTACTCTTGAACTCTTGTAATATTTACCCCCCATAAGTAATTTAAAGGTTTGGGTAGGATTTGTGAGATAATAAAGTGCTTTCATACATATATATAGATATATATGTATATGCGTGTATGTATTTAAGTAAATATGGATATAGTATGTACATCTATATTTCCTTGTTAGCGTTTTTCTGGTATCTATGCAGGTCCCTGCTACACCTAGAGAAAGTATTGCTAACAGAATTATTATAACTAGGAATACATAATTTCATTTGGAAAGCAAGTAACATAATGTTACATTAAGTTGTATTTCTAGTTATGCAGTTCATGCAGAGCAGATCCTTGCTAAATTATGCTGATGGGCTTTTCACAAATGACCAAGTGTTGTGGCAAGAGCCATGTAACACCAGTCCACATGCTTGAGGTTAGCCACCATTTTGGTCTCCAGTCTGAGGGAAAACAACTATCTTGGCAGCTGTCTGGAAGCTTATTTTGGAATTGTAGAGAAGATAATAAAGAGAGCTCAGCTCCTGGAAACTTGGCTTTTTCTTCTAATCCTTTTATAATTAAAGGTTTTCCTTTCAACTGAGGAAATCAAAAATCTGTAGGTAGTGAATGAGTGGTTTGGGATACTGACAAGCAAAATAGGAAGAGAAATCAGTGAAAGTTTCTTAACAAAGTGGAAGTCACCCCAAATCAAGTGAATCTGTAACTGGGGATGGTAAACAAATAAACAAACAAGCCCACTAGAATTCTGAGCCAATGACTATCAATGAAGTTGTATAGTGCACCTAGAAATGTGGCTCTGCAAGCAGAAAAAAATAAACCCCCCAACTGCCAAGAGCTTTTTTGCAAGACTATTCCCTGTTATGTACACTGTAACCACTGCCAGAAGAAGATATATGAGAAAACCTACAAATGTTGTTTATTTATGCCCCGTCTCACTCAAAAGTCTAAGAAAAATACAGTAAGAAAGGATGGCATGGTAAAGGAACAATCTGGGGAAGTGTTTCTTTTTTTCCCCACAGAGTGACTTCTGGGGGATGTGGATGGTCAATTAATGTATTTTTTGTCACCTGTTTTTTGACTTGTTTTAAGCTGTTGGGTCAGTTCAGTTAGTGGGATCAGTTAATGATACTATTACACTCAACGTGGGAATGAAAGTTCATTACATTTGACTAGTCCTAATGGGCTTGCACTAAACTATGTTGTCTCTAACCATTTTCTGTCATACCTTAAGGCAAAGTATCATAGTTTTGTGTCTGTACCAAAGATTTGTAATTATCTTTAAAAAGGCATCCTGCAGTGAATTTGCTTTAAAGTATTGAATTTGCCTGTATTGATTTTGTCTTCACAATAACAAGTTGCCCAACTAAGCAAGGGCAACTAAATGACAGTGGTCCTTAATACAGACTGCAATGTATTTGGAAAGATTCTCTTGTTTACGGGTAAAATTCTGCTTGTAGCTTGCATAATAAATGAAACTGAAAGAGGAAGTGGATTCTGTTCTCACTGTGTCAGCCCAAGAGCCTTTCTGGAGCACTTGTGGAAGGGTAGTCTGTATAGCTACGCTTTTCTGGACCTTTCAAACATGCTTGTGCTGTCTTGGCCTGTCTGCTCATCCTCTCAGGCAGACCTGATAAGCACTTGCAAACCCTTGGGATAGCTGGGCACTATCTTAAAACGTGTTTTCCTGATGTTAGGGCATTTTAACTTCTATATCAGCCATGATTAGTGCAATAAAAGGCAATGCCATATGTGTCTGCTTTCCCTTGCTTTGTCACTGTAGGATATGGTCTTGTACATAATTTCCACTTATGGCTGGGATTGGTTTGCTCTTCACCCATGTCCTCACCTTTTCTTTTTCAAAGATGGATGAAAGCTAAATATTTGATTAGAAGATTAAATTATGTACTTATATTTTTGTGGGCTATGTTTACATTTGTTGACAACTACATATAATGTTGTCTTTCTCTGCTGCTTTGGCTGCACTACAAAAGCTGTGGTAAGTTACATTGTGGTTACTCACAGCTTCCTCCTGCCCATTTGCCACAATCCCTCAACCAAATGCTGCTAATGTTACTAATTTGGATGCTTCTAAATAATTGTGAGGTCGCATCCCTGCAAAGATAAAGAAAGTTTATGCAAATTATTAGTACAGATGTCAGGTTCTTGTACTATAGCTGATGTCATTACAGGCATCTATTTTGACATCATCTGTGCATCTGGCATCTGGAATATCTGCCTTGTCTTTCATTATTGTCCGTCTCTGTTCTATCAATCTGTCTTTGTTACAAAATACAGTTTTAGTTTATCGCGTGCTCCTTCATTGTTGTCCTCTGTTTCAGAGGAATTTTATGATTTTTCTTCCCCATTCTCACTCTATTGGTTTCAGTTCTACAGATCTGACCTACATCTAAATAAATGAGCAAAAGGCAAGGAATTTGAAGCTTTTTTCTGTGTTACTTTTGCAGCGTATTTCACCATCAGAACTTTTTTTTAAAGGTAGTTGCAGATTGCCAAAATATAATCATATTTAGAACACAAGATTTCTCTCAGGAGAAGTTTGTACTTGACTTCCAACTGTCAATCCTCTGTAATGCATGATGGACCCCTGTAGGAAACCTGCCATTTTCTTTGGCAAAACCTCAGTAGTGATGAACATTGATCAAGAAGTTGTTGGAGGTGATTTTGTTCATTTGTTTTGCAGATTTCATAGAACTAGGTAGAATGCGCTTTGCAGCAGATTTTCTATACAGCTGAAAGTTGTTTGCAAATCTTTTCCAAACCTTCTGATGAGTTAACGTGCTGAATCTGTAATAAAAGAAACATTTTGGCCATGAGAAAATCTTCATCTGGACGTGGAGTAAGAAGAATGTTGCCATGTACTATCACATTAGAAAAAGATGAGGAAATGTTTATTTGGTAAAGGGAGCCTCTTGTTTGTTAGGTTTTAATGACTTGTGTATTGCTCAAGATGGGAGACTTGCAGAATGTGTGAGAAGTTGTTCATGCTTCAGGACCGTTTCCCAGAAGCACTCAAAGCAATTGTAAATGTAATTGTATTGATACTGTGACAAAATGTCAGAGTATCCCAGAAGTAGTAGATGTTAATACCTAATGATCAAGCTCTGGTTGGCTTGATGTATTTTTTCCTGGTGATGCACTGTGCCAAACAATTGAAACACTTCTCTTCTGGGAATACCAGTAGGATGGAATGTGCACTGTGGGACATATTTTTGCTTGAATTCTCTAGTGGGTGGGAAGTATTTAAAGAGTGGGGGGCCAATCCACTGCCATCTTTTTTTTCTTTGCTTAAGTCTGAATGATGGCTTTTATGTGTTCTGTGAAGACATATAGTTGCTTCAGTGTTCCAGCACAAGCTGCATAACAAAGTAGGGCTTAGCAGGGTAGGTATCCAAATCACAATGTGGGAAAGGGGGACCACGTCTTGGCATAAAATGATCAGCAAACACATAGTTAGAAGTGTTTTGCAAGACTATAGAGTCACTGACAAACTGATTTAATTTTCCTATTTTGAGATTTTTGAGGACAGTAATCCACACCTCAAGCAGTTTTTTACTTTTTTCCTAGTCTGTAGTGAAGCAGGAAGAGAGACTGAGGATAATTATTGGTATGTCTGAAAAAGCCTGGGGTTGAAAAGCATTGGCTTCCATCCTTAGAATAGAACAGTAATTTGGAACAGCCTTCTGGCACGTGTCATTAGAAAGTCAGTCTTCTGTGTCCTAGTATTCCCAACTTGTCCCATTTAATCTATCTTAATCCTTTCAGTTTTTATAGAAGCTTTGATTAGGTTTAGTGATTGAGATCTCTCACAAAAGGTACTCTAAGAAGAAAACCATTTGTTAGCCTTCATTTTGTCTATTAATAATAGGAAAATACATGGTTGTGTTTTAGGTAATTTTCCTTCAGTCAAGTTCCTCATTGCATTTTCTAAAGCATTCAGGATATATATGTACTGTCATCTCATTCTGCATTTTACCAGTGCATGCTCATTATCTTTATGGTTTTGTCTTTGTTGTAAGCATTCAGGAATCATTTCATTAGTGTATTATGCAGAAATCAAAATCAAGTAATAACATACTGTAACTATCAAATTCTCATTTATGCACAGTTTACTACAGTTATAATTTGACTTATATGAATTCAGTGGATGGGAGTGTACTGTTAGTTAGAAAATGTTTAGGTGCATTAAAAGAAATTATTGCTGATGGTTAAGATTCAAGAAACAATTCTTTGTAAATCTTAATATGAATTGTATCTTGAAAACATGTTAGGATTTGAACTTCTGCTTCTTAATTGCAGAATTGCTATGCTTTAGATTCAAAATTTTGATTCAGAAATTGATTTTTTGAACAGTTTATTCCATTTCGCAGCTGTCAGGATAACTCAAGTCCAATTTTAACTTAATGCCTTTAGGTTGCCTACTAAATACAACTTGTGGTGGACTTGTCTTTAGTGAAGGACATACGGATAATCTGCTGCTGTTCTTGGATACCTCATCAGTCTCTAAACTCTCCTACAATTACGCTACAGTTTGTTCTTTGGTTTACCCTTCTGCATCATCTTGTTCTTGTTTCCCTTGCTTACCTGATTAAGTGTTTCCATTTCCACTTGCTTTCCACTCTTTTTTTCATTCCTTCCTTTTTTCCCTGCCAGAAGATTTTTTTGTTCCACATAATCATTAATTGATTAATTGATTAAAAAAATCAAGCCCCATTAATTGCAGTTTAGATGGACATTTGGTATTGTGTCTTTTAAGCTGAAGAACAAATATTGCTATTGCTGCATTGACAGAGAAAGAAGTCTGGGAAGCCAAAAGCATTAGCATTCTAAAACATTTGATCAGTCCTACTTTAAAACCCAACCAAACAAAAAACCAGCACCAAACAAAAAAGCCCACAATCCTGCCATCCTGGGAGCAGCACTCATAAAAAAAAAAGAAGTACTGCTGTTGCACAGACCACATATTTTCTTAGCAATAACATAAGTCTTGTTGAGGTGACTGAGGAATCTGAATAGGCAAACACTTAGAAGAGCTCTACTGCTGTAAAAATCTCAATGGAGTGGTTCCCGTATGAGGATGTTCTGGCTAAGAGGCCAAGGAAAGTCCAGAATAAAAGTGCCTTTTTTTTTTTTCTTTTTTTTTCTTTTTTTTTTTTTTTTTCCCCCTGGGAGATGTTTAACATAAAATCAGTAGTCTGAGACTGGAAACCAAGCCTCTCCCACCAGGCAGGTATATCTCAACCAGTCCTGTTTTCCTCTTGGCTTACTGACAGTGATCTTAAAACTTTTAAATTACTGTCTGTGTGGTCTGCTTGTAACAGGATCTGTCAAGTCTACTTCTTTACATTTTTTTTACACCTCTAGTTCAGTTTATAGATCTGTCTCGTCACCTTAGGTGAGCCCAAACTGGGTTACTACAGTAGAGAAAACCTTCCAAAAAATAGTAAAAGGGCAGTCAAGAAACTTCTGATACTTATCTTTGGCATCAGTTTCTCTAGCATGAGGTCTGCTGTCGCCCTGGTTTTTCTACTGTTCTGTGTTTTTACTTTTGTAGTAGAAGTTCTCATGCATTTTCTATAAACATAGCTCTTGTTTTCCTAACCGGCCTAGAATGTTTTCTGATCTTCTAGATTGTTGTTCATTCCTTTCTCCAACGCGGAGAAAGATGATAGACTATGTTCCTATCCTGTAAAATTGCAGAGGTGTTAACCTCATCTACCAATGTGTGATTGTTTCAAGAGAGGTATAAAAAGGTGAGAATAAAGGAGGGTCCTTGGCCCTGCTGAGTGGTCCTGACCTGCTGTCTGAATCTGCGTGTTCGTGTCCGACACTGCGACAGTCTGCTGTTTAAAACATGAGAGAAATTCAAGATTTCTTGCTATTTTTAGTGCAAATGTTTGCAGCTTTTCTTGGAATTTCTGTAGTAATTGCCACACAAATTTGAGTTGCTCTTTAAGAACTCCATCTGTCTTATATAAAAACAAATGAGAAGATACAATTTAGAAGCACTAGAGAAAGATGACGTTTCTGAACCATTATTTCAGATTAGTTCAAGTCTCATTTGACTTACAGGAAAGACTTAACCTGGGCCCTTTCCTGTGGAAACCATAGAGATACCTGTCTTTTAACCTGAGCAAGTTAAAAAAGATTTGCAAGATTTAGAACCTCAACTTTCAAATTCATAATGCTGAATTACACCCAGGAAAGGAATGTATATCAAAATGAGTATTTTTCTTCTTATAACATAAACAGTCATTTTTTTGACATTTCCTTTTATTAATCTCTCTGTCAACACCAGGTTGTTTCTACAAAACATCTCTCTCTTTTCAAATTAGTTTCTGGTTACCTTACATAATTTACAATATTGTTGGGATGCTGATTTCACTCTTCACAGTTATTTTCTATGATAGGCTTCCAAACAGATTGACTCTTGACTGGCAAAATGTTTTAGGGGACATGAAGAGCTGCTTTTGTTTTTGATGGTGCAGTGTAAATGACACCAATTCAGAGGAGACTACACAAATGCTACTGCTCACTGAGATACTTAATTAGTGCTATGCATTCTAAGGTATAGAAAGCAGATTTAGTATGCAGTAGTCCCTTTATTTGACTGGTCTTTACATACCTTCTTAGGTAGCCTTTTGATTTTGGACCAGCTCTCCACATAAAAAATGTATGAAACATTTTTATCTCTAAGGGTGAACAGAATAGAAACCTGTCATTCAGGAGCAGTCCTGTTTCATATATGGCAGTAGAATGGCAATAAAAATGTGGTTAGGAAGAGAAGGGAGAATAATTTGGGATTCAGGATGGACAATTATTTAAGAATGTGAACTAGGAAAGGAGGATTGAAGGACATTAACAGTACAGAAGGAAACAGATTCCAGGACCTGGAACATTGGAGATCACAGATAATGGAAATAGCACTTATCCTTGAACCCTTGAACGTGTTCTGCTTATTTTTTAGCCAGAAGAATTCCATGAAGATCTCCCTATTACTAAGGGATTGCTCTCTTAGCAGAACAGTCACTTCTGCTCAACTGGAAAGGAAGTATGTAGTCTGCTAGCTAAATATAGGTGACAGAAAGTGTTATTATGCAATAACACTTGGACACATGTCACCCTGGAGTGTTAAAATCTTGCATTTCAGAGTCACAGTGAAGAAAATCCTTCCAATTAAAATTTAAAATCTATATATGTGTATGCTCACAGACACACATGGAAACAAACAGTAGGTAAGATACAACTGCTGCAAAATTGCTAGTTAATAGTTGGGGTGTTTTAGTTTCTCCAGAGATTTCAAATATTTAGTGAGCGCTGATAATAAATTCATGTATTTAGCATTTATACATAATATGGTACAGATATAATGTCTTTCTCCTCACTTTCCTTTCTTTAAAGAGATGAGTGGATTAACAGAATGTAAGGAAAAAGTAGGGTATAAGCATGCACTGTGAAATCTTCCCTCTACACACTGACACTTCAGTTTTGCAATACCTTTTGTTTGCATCAGCCAGAGGTTCATCAGAATGACTACTGTGGTGTGGTGGCTCACTGTCGAAGGCAAATTCAGACTGCACACCATAACATTTCTGTTGATGTGCAATCCCCTCAAAGTCTCAAGCGATGAGATTAGGTGTCCTGTGGTAATGCATTCTGTAGGCTCAGTCATAGTTCAAGCACAGTATCTAAAGGCCATAAAAAGAGTGCTATGACCTGCACTGGCTCCAAGTACACGTGTCCTGAGGGCATTCGCTCAGAATACGATTGCGAAAGGCAGAGTAGAATTCTTCATGGCACCAATAGCAGAGTTACTAGCCACAGAAACCTTACTGCTATAAATTCCATGTAGCAAAGCATGTTAGCAGGACCTTCATAGCTGAATGTTAGGCTCATGTGCTTTCAGTCCACCTCTTTGGTATCTGTGTACTAGCAACCGGCTTCATACATTGCAGCGAAAAGTGTAAGTAACTTGGGTGTTAATGTGTGCCACTTTAAAAAATGCAGTTTTAATGGGAATATGTAACAACAATAACAGCAATAATAATAACGTATTAGTTGTTTATTAGTAGTATAATATTTCTTGACTATACTTTTCAGTGCCAGATAACCCTAAGAAAAAAGCACCAGAGTTGATTCAGCAATAAAACTGTAATGCTAAAGGGTCAATTTTCATATTTTACTTTGCTTCCAGCTCCTAGGATTTCACAGTTTTCAGAGGATATTACAGCCTCGTCACATATAAGAGCAGAAACTCGTTTCTAGTTATAATTTACATTATTATTAATATTTACGAAACATAAGACATAAATTTCCAGGAATAAATTGGAGATTAAACCAGAGACTAACTTTTACGCATCTTGGCCTAATATTAAGCATTTTTAGCTGAGAAAATAGTACCAGAACTTCCAGTCAGCAAGTTCCTACATACATTATGATTTTATTGCTTACTGTTACTCTCAAAATGTTAAGGTACATCTGCAGTGCATAAAGCTGAGTCTAGGACAGTAAAATGCTAGGTTTTTGTGACTTTTTGTAAGGAGGTGAGACTTGTTCTACTTCTGTGACTGGGAAGGAATTTTCTGATCTTTCATCAGAGTAAACCAAATTCTTATTCATATGGCTTCCATCTTCTCATATTTTTCACAGCTCTCTAAACTCTTTCTCGGTGCTGCTAAGATTAATACATATTCTGAGAATCTTCCTAAACCCCCCAAATCATATTTTGCCTCCTGTTTTGGTCTGGTTTTGATTTGTCTTTGAATGTTTCTTCTACACAAGTTACTTGTCAGTCTGTTAAATATTCATGTGTTAAACATTCACATTAAATGTTCACATCTACAGTGGGCTGCGATTTTCTCCTTCCTTCTTCCCTCTCCCTCCAGCAGCTGGAATACACTTTTCATGTCATTTATGCATAACGAGTGTGTCGTATTCTGGAGCTGCTGCAAAGTCTGTGAGAATAATCTCTTCCCTCTTAGAAAACAGTGAAGGTATGATCCAGCAGCTGTATTTAACCAAATGCCCAGCTTTTGGATCCTGAATATTTTTTAAGATGCTACCAAGGCCCATGGCCTATTCCTATAATGAAGCAGTTATTGGGCTGGGTTATCACTGAGTACCCTTTCTTTTGAACAAGAAGAAGTATTGTAGAAATGTTCCTAGAGGGTTTTATCTTCTGTAATCATGTCTTCATTAATTCCACATATAGATGATACACATTTAATGATTTATATATATATCATTATATACATATATATAATATAGGTTTTAGTCCTATAATAATTTCAGTCTAGACTGAGCATTCAGGACTGTTATTTATGCCACTGTGTCTGTGGTTTTATGTCTAGGATTATACTTTTAAGTTGTTTTATTCTAAATTGATACACCAACAGCAATAGAAGACAAGTTCCAAATTAGGGTTAGATTACCCATCACAAACTGGAAAATCTGCGAACTAGTTATAATAAACCTAGTCTTATGCATTGAGCATATTGTGTATTTTTCTGTTGAAATGGAGGGGGAATCTGAGCCAGTTCTGTGCTTTAGACACTAACTTGACACCTGCTTCTGCAGAAACAGGTTGTTTCCTAGAAAGACTTTTCTCATAATGCACAGTGCTCAGTATAGTGGCATTTCAAGTCAGTCTGTGTATAGGTTTAGGAGTGACTGTGTATTAGTTTTTACATATATCTAGCTAACATGAAATTTTTCAGACTTAGTCCTCTTACATCCAAAATTATTCAAACAGTTTTCAGATGAACATTCAAATCTTTTTTTTTTTGTTGTTGTAACACCTAATAACAAAATGTATGGAGACATTGTTTTCTGCATTAGTGTGCAACAATTTCTCATTAATTGTGTATGTTGGAAATGCCGACAAGTTCCTTTGAGGAATAAAAACCTGTAACTAATATTGGATTATTCATTTGCTAACAGTCCTAGGAATAGAACCTGGCTCAAAGGATGCAGACCAACTTAGCATAGCATGTTGTTCCTTTAGAAGCCTAAAAAAACAGAAAACATCAGTAGTCACAGTCCTCTTCTTTTGTCTAAGAACCCATTTGGCTTTGTGTAAAGTCAAGCTTTTGATTCCAGACTATTTTTTTTAATGAAGACAAAACAGAGAATACAGTGGAAGTCTGTTTTTATTAATAAGTGAAAAAAGTTGGAATAAAGGGTGACTTCTGACCATTTCTAAGCAACTGTATTTGCTCAAATAAATTCTTAAATTACATCTGCCTGTATTATAATTTTGAGAATATATTCACTGTTCCAGACACAGAGCCATTGTTAACACAGTTAAGACTGCAGAAGTCTCAGAAATGAAGGCAAAATAAATGAAAATGTGCCTGCCTGTTAAAATACTGGATCTAATTAATATAGCCCTACAGACTCTTAATTGTCACTGCATATCTAATGGTTCAGAAAAAACCAGGGAGAGCTGCTGCTTTGTTCATTATACCAGACAGTATGCTGTACAGAAAGACAGGCATTCATAATAATGCATCTTATGTACAGTGTTAAATAGACATAAATTTTAACCTCTGTTAAAGCAGCAATAGTCATGACTCACCAAATCCCCATCTGAATGGTTTTATTTTTGTATTCTAATATCATACTGAATACTAGTAACCAAGTGCAGAAGTTGGTCACGCATTTGGACAGTGCGACTTTTCACTGAAACTATGGGTGCTTGGTTCAAACAAAACCCATTGTAAAGGCAAAATAAGACATTTTCTAGCTTTGGAAATGCCTTGAACTATCAACATGTCATATGTTAAATTGTCCAGCTTTATGTAGTGTAATTTACCAGACACTGCTCTGCAGACATGATCTATTGGTATTCAGCAATGTTTGGGTGAAACAACCCTTCAGTCGTTGTGGAGGGTATTCTTTTGAGAGAAAATGTTTTACTAATGTTAAATATGCTTGAACTTCTGTTACGTTGTTCTTTGAGAAAAATTAATTAGTCACTCTGTGTAACCATCCTGCTGCCAGATCAAGGTTTGCCTTGGGAGGTGGGCTACAAGTGCCGCGACTGGGCTGGGAGGCCAGGGCCTGTTGGATGGCGCCCAGCAAGGCCAGGAGGTCAGACCGAGCCCGGGACTGGGGTAGCCTGCGGCCGGGAGGCAGGGCTGGCGCTGGGCCGGTGCTGCGGGCAGGGCAGAGCAGGACCGGGGGCCCCGTGGGCTGAGTAAGGCCGGATGACTCCGTGGCCTCGGGAAGGAGCACGAAGAGGCCTAGGCTGTGCCTGGCGAGGGCACGGCCGAGCTGCGGCTCGGGCGGGACTCCCCAAGGGCATCAGCCCTGGCTGAGGCGTCCTCGCGGCGCTGCTCCGGAGCCTCTCCATAGACGGTTGACGGAGGACGTCCCGTGGCCGTGCTGAGCCCAGGCCTGGGGCAGAGCAGAGAGCTCATAAGGCTTGGCATTAGCACTTCTCTCATTCAGGTGTGCACCGTAAGGGGATGCCTGAGGGATAGACCTGAACTAAGGCAGAAAATGTCTTGCTCTGCTTCCAGGTTTTCAATCTCTCTAAACAAAAGAATGGTTTTATTTCAGATACGAAATGCAAAGAGAATGGTGACAACACCCACAGAAAATGTGTTGCAGCAGCTTGTCATATGATAATGACATCCAAGGACTTGTTAAAGAAACTGATTAAAATTTTACTAATTCTCCAAGCTATGAAGGGTTATTTTCTCGATAGTTTTCTGTCTTCTCCAGTAATTAGCCATCATAGCTGGGTGTGGTTCCCATGCCAGATGCTCATAGACTGTAGGGCTAAGAGTTTCTGAAAACTGCATTTAATTACTTGAGACAGTTTTTCCAGAGACTGTGCTACTTTGTAAGACCCCACTTTATAGATTTATGTCCCCATTTCCCTCAGAATAAAGGAGTGTGGCAGTGGATATTTGTATATTCTATTGAAAAACAAAGGGTGAGAGATAGTAGTTTGTCTTGAGTGAATCAGGATGTCTGGCTTACAATTTAAAAATTTTTTTTGTAATTTTTTAATGTTATTTTAAAAAGTAAAACTTTATGTGTATACTTGTTTTACAGAATACTCTCATGTAATTTCTCTGGTTTTGAACTGACCTATGCTACAAAGTTCTTATTGAAATGCTTCTACTTCAATAGAAGGAAAACATAATTTGTAATGCCACTCCCAGTATTCTGTTTGCATCTAAAAGAGATTTTAAATTTGCTACATAAGTTTTAAATAGAAGGTTTTAAATAGGTTATAATAGTTGTTTTCTAGTGGATACTTGTTAGTATAAAAATCAATAGGAAATAAAAGACAATTTAAAATTATTGTTTGTTCTTAGTTCTTAATGGACAATTGTGAAAAATCTATGAGTTGTCTACATTTTGGAGTAGCTAATCATGTAGGACCAAGCATCCATCTTATAGAAAATTATAGTAATTATCAAAGGTCAGAGTCCACGAGATGTAAATATTTTGTGGAATTTGAACCTTGCGCTGTAAAGATTTGTAAATTGGTATAAAATGGTATAAATATTGTTAGTCCCAGAAATGAGTTGTGAAAGGGTATTAATAGTCTGCTTTCCCCTTAACAATAAGTCATAACTGGTTCAAGAGCTAAAGGTTGTCTTATTTATTTTATACCTTCCATTTGATTTCAGTATCAGACTCATTTAATTTTGTAATAATAGTGATGGGGAATTTGTTGTTGTTGTCTGAAAAACCAGAAGACAAGCTAGAGGACTGGGCAATCACCAACCATATGAAGTTCGACAAGGGAAAGTGCCAGCTTCTGCACTTGGGATGGGCAACCCTGGATGTATGGGCAGACTGGGGAATGAGATTCTGGAAAGCAGTGCCACGGAAAGCGTCCTGGGGGTCCTCGTTGACAGAAAATTGAAGTATGAGTCAGCAGTGCCCTGGCAGCCAAGGGGGCCACCCATGTCCTGGGGTGCATCAGGCCCAGCATCGCCAGCCGGTTAAGGGAAGGGATTGTACCGCTCTGCTCTGCACCAGGTTGGCCTCACCTTGAGTATTGTGTGCGGTTTTGGTCACCACAATATGAGAAGGATATTAAGCTCTTAGAGAGCATCTGAAGAAGGGCAACAAAGACGGTGAAGGGCCTTGAGGGGAAGCCGTATGAAGAGCCACTGAGGTCACTTATTCTATTCACCCTGGAGAAGAGGAGGCTGAGGGGAGACTTCATTGCAGTCTAGAACTTCCTAGTGGGGGGAAGAGGAGGGACAGGCACTGATCTCTTCTCTCTGGTGCCCAGTGACAGGACCCGAGGGAATGGCCTGAAGTTGTGTTAGGGGAGGTTTAGGTTGGATATTAGAAAAAGGTTCTTCCCAGAGGGTGATTGGGCACTGGAATGGGCTCCCCTGGGAAGTGGTCACAGCACCAAGCCTGACAGAGTTCTATAAGCATTTGGACAATACTCTTGGGCATGCTATGACTCTTGGGGATGGTGCTGTGCAGGGCTGGGTGTTGGACTTGATGATCTTTGAGGGTTCCTTCTAACTCAGTACGTTCTGTAATTGTGTGAAGATTATTTTTGAATTCCTATGTTTACCTTCAGGAATACAGTTCCTCTTAAAAGTGGGGTCCTATTTGTAAAAGTGAACTCACCAGTTTCTGAATGTGCTCAGCAGGTGCTTCCTGCTGAAGTGGAAGTGTAGTTGATGTCCACTACATCAGGAATAGGGTAGTGCACACCAGGCACAGAGTCTCCAAGACATGAAGAACCATGAGAGGAGATAAAACAGAGGTAATTGTCTTTAAAATTTGGGTATCTGATTCCAGGACACAAGCTGCATTTTTAAATGTTTAAAAAGGCCATGCGGGGAGGAGGGGAGAGAAAGGATAGAACCTGATCTTATTATTCTGAGAACTGTGTAAGTAATACTGACTGAAAAGTTTTGGAATTATGGAACAACTTGAGACATATGATAGTTATGTTCATTTTATATTGGACGTTGTACCAACATGTTACATTAGGATTTTTGATGTCAAGCTTTCAACAAAAAATGTCAGCTCATTAAACAAATACAGGCAGCCATTGGCCATTCTTGGTTTAATACACAGCCATTAGAAAGGCCTGATATACAGAGAAAGAAAGATCTTCAAAATTATGCATTGCGGTTAAGGCTCTGATTACTGCAGTTTCAACATGGCTTTTGTGAATTAGACACTGGTTTATTCATAAGGTTGTGAGTCTGAATGTTCTCTTGCTTTCAAAGTAATTGAATGCATTTGTACGAATAAAAATAGTGGCAGATAGATGATGTACACAAAGTCCAGAATAATCCAGCTCTTGTTTCATCCACCTGGCATTTTTATATCTAAAAAATGTGTATAGTTCCACTTTTTTTCCTAGTAGCAACAGTGCCATGTTGTGGTTATTAATAGTAGATGCTGAAGATAATACCCTCCCTCTGAGATTATGAAAGTGCTATTTTAATGATTTATAGAAAAGATCTTGGTATGGTATCTGCATGCAGCATTTTACAGCATAAGAATAACTAGAAAAGGTTGCAACAATATGTAATGGTATAAAGCATTTGGGGTTAGAGACTCTGCTAGGAGAAAAAATCGTTAGCTGCCATCTGTCATTCTAGATCAGCTGGAGTAAAGCAGCCTAGAAACAGAAAACTCTGGCATTTTCTGATCCTGGCTAGGAAGCATCTGATTATTTCAAAACATCCCTTTTTCCGGGTAAAGCATTGTCAAAGACTGTATTTTAGATGCTGTTTTCTCTAAAGCATGAGAGTGTGTTTTAAGACCCAGAGCCCTTTCTAGCTGGATTAATACATCAGAATGTTGGGGAAAGGAATTATTTAACAAAACAGTTACATCAAACATAACTAACAAACAGAACTTGCTTTGTTCTAGGGTTCACCCAGTCTCCTGGGCCCAATCTCACTTTGAAAAAAAATGTTTTGTGGAATAGTTGAGTTTGCAGAGAAGTACTCTTCCCACACATCATACCATTTCAGAAGTATCTTGGTAGCTGTGTCTTTGCTTGGATATTCCATGAAACTTGTTGCTGCGTTAGTCCCAGAACAAGAATAAGAAGTGGAACCTGGGAAAAAAAAACCAGACAATTTCAGCTCCGAAGAGGAATTTGGGGGAACAGGTAATAAGTGCATTGAAATGGAAATGGTAATGAGGCTCTGTACATGACCCAAACTGCTGGGAACGTTTTGTTTGTTGTTAAGAGAACTGTAAAACTTCCACTAGCTATTGGTGTTTTTGATCGCATGGCAGAATTGCAGTTCAGTGATAATTTGCTTGTAATACATTAACTGTATACATTTTCAGTCCCCTTTCTGAGGGTAATTGTTTGACAACTCGTATATTTCAATACCTGTCTAATAGCCTGTGCTATCACTAATATTAGGAGAATGTTAAATGTGGACCTTTGACGTTCGATTATATCATGCTGGTGGTGTTTTGTCTAATGTTAAGTGAACATGGACAGCATGTTAATTGTACAGTCACCATAAGGGAAAAATATTGCAGTCTTTGGACTGCTAGTCATCTGGGAGTATGATGTGTTGTCGTTCACTTTGTCCTGTGGCTATGACATGGAGTATATCATACTTCTTCAGATACATGACTAATTAGAAGAATGCAATGATAATAATTTCATTCCTAGAGTTTGATTTAGGGCTTTTTAACCACAGTAGAAAAATGGTCAGCCTTTTCCACTGAACTGTCATTGACTTCAGGATTCCTGGGCAGTTCTCTTTGTGTAGTGCGCAGGACCTTGACTGCTTGGGAAGCAAAGGAGTCTGAATGATGGATAAAACTAAATAGTACATAGTAGTTTGGTCTGCTTGAAACCTTAAACCCTTGCCTTTCACTGTGTTGTGTTTTTTACCTCCTCTTCCTTTGTTCTGTCCTTTGGTAAGACTTGCAGCAGTGGCACTTGGTTTGTGAGCAGTGCTGAATGCCCTCAGCTTCACTATAAGTCAGCAACAGTCACTTTTGAAACTTGGGCGAAGTGTGGGTGGAAACTGACTTGCCCGTTAAGATCTGTATCCTTGCAGCTATGTAAAGAAAGGGACACTTAAGTGATGAGGTGACTTGTTTGTCTCATCTACCACTCCTCTTCCCTCTTCACCCTTCCATTTTTTGCAAGTCCTGAGCCAGTATCAATAGTATAATGGCAGTCCAGAAAGACTTATACTGGCACATAAAAGATATTTCAAAGGCAGCTACCATTTAATATGATTTATTACACAGGAGAGGAATCATAAGTGTGCTTTTATTATAATTGCAATTTATGCGTGCATGATCTTATAAGAAATAAGTTATACCTGAATCTTTCAAAGAGGAAAAAAACCTAGTATGCTGGTAAACCAGGTACAAGACTTACTGAAAGAGTTGTTTTTATATTAATGTCAACCTTTTGACTTAACAGACTGCTTCAATACATTTGTATCTTACAGTAATAATGCATTATTTTACATTACTAAGATTATTAGGCTGTGTCCACATAAGGAATATTACATGTGGCTTAAAATGTACCTTAAGTTTGCCTAAAAAATCTTCTAAGTAAAATTAAATTGACTACCACTAAACAGCAGTACATTTCAAACGTTTATTTGGATTCTTTGCAAAATTAAGACTGTAAACCTTGAAAAGATTAGGCTTTTATATATGTTCAGGAAGTTCTGAAAGGGATAGATCAGTTGTGCAGGAACTTGTGTTGGGTTTTTTTTATGATCCTACCCAGAATAGATGGGCAGAAGAATCAAAATCTTAATGTGATTTTTTTAGAGAAACATAACTGGGATGAACCTCTTTCAGTCCTACTACATCCCGTGCATTTGTTATCAGCCTAATTCGTTGTCTTGTGCACTTGCATCTTTGAGCATTCAGTTAGCAGCTTGACTACAGGGAGGCATTCCTGTTGCTGAGGCCTTTTCTAGCAATACTTTGAATTGCTTGAACTGACTGATGTGCTCCAGTAGAGGGGAGCAGTGCCTACACATGCAGCTCCAACGGCTTGCTAATAAAAACACTATACTCTTAAAAAGCTGTACCTCTTCTAGTCACTGGCACATGTCATTGTTGACCAAACACCAGGGAAAAACTTGAAGAAACTATAAGTTATCAAACTAGAAATAGCATTTTATTGGAGTTGAGTAATATATTGCTGACCAACTGCATGTTAGTTACTGTGCATTTTTGCTTAGCGCTGTCTGTTCAGCACCTTCTGTTCCTTTACTAGATTGAGATTTAGTGAAGCAGCCTTTCACAGAGGTGCAAACTTGAGTGGGAGCGCAGTAAAATCAGTCATTTGGCTTTACTGCCTTTTTTTTTTTTGGCCTAAGAGTGGCAGGAAGTCTTGGGAGGTAGTTAAGTATGAGAGTTCAGTCAACAGTTAATATTTTGCAGAAGATCAGCCTACATCCTCAGTGTGTTACTTTTACCTTGGTTGCCTGATACTGGTTATACTAAATATCTCATTCGGTAAACATTAGAACATTGCTGCTAAGTTCTGTAATAACAGAATGGGCTGTGACTTCATATCACAGGCATCATTGGTGAACTGTCATATGGGATTATTCTTCTTTGTCATTGTGTACTATGCAGTGACAGGGCTGACTTAAAAATGTTATTTTTGTCATTCCAGCATGTAGTTCAGCCCTGTCTTGTACATTATCGTAGGAGTGCGTATACAAGTGTACACATTTCTCATTGCAGAATTCTACAGTTGGTGTTTTAATCATATTCCACAGAGAATGGAAATTTCATTCTGGTCAGGATCACCACATGTAGATTCTGTTCCTTTGTGGCTTCAAAGGAGAGATTGCCTCAGGCTTTCTGCTTCCTGTATTGAGTATAATGCCTTGTACTTTGTTTCACTATAAAAACATTACCATATCAATGTAACAATGCTGAGACCTTCTAGCACTACCTCTTCTACTTTTGTGCTGTGCAGGAATACAAAAGTACATTTTAGTAAGGAAATAATTTAGTAAATTATGACTTTTTCTACAGATAGATTTCCACTTGACAAGATTGGAAATTTGGTATGCAGCAAACAATTTACATTTTAGACTTACATGACTTGAACTTTGGGGTGCTGGTCATATGTATAGAGGAGGAAAGATATGGCCACCTGTTGCATGTAAAGAATATTTACTGTCACCGTAGCACAAGCTACAAAAAATGTCGCCAACAGTGTTATACCTTATTTTCAGTTAGCAAATCATCAGGATTTTTTTCAGTTGTATTGACTTCCGTATGTTTATTTCACAAATGGTATCCAGCTCTTTCCCTTTCTGCGTATACAGTGTAGGTTAATACAAGCTGATAAGAGTCATTTCTCTTTGTTCAGACTGGCTTGAGTAGGTGGCCAAGGCACTGAGTGATAACTTTCTATTCACAGAAAGGCCTGCCTACTTTGTGAGTTTCTGTTCTGGTTGGAGAAGTCCCTGACAATCAGCTTTATTTTTAAAACCATTTAAATAGTATTTTTGTGTATCTCTGCTTGCTGGGGAAAGTGTGCTAGCTAGCAACACAAAAGTACACAGACACAGACAGCTGGCTCAACTGATCCAGGTACATGGATAGAGATGAAGAAAACTACTATGGAAAACATGGTAATTTACTTGCTTTCTTAGGACAATTCAAAACACCTGATCTAAATCTCACATATTTCAACTGTGTTATTTCAATTGACTTAAACAGGCTTGGATCTAGACTCAAATGGTTTTCTGTAACTTCTTCAGTTATTAGCAATACTCTAATTTTTTCCTGCATGACACTTGCTAGTTTATTTAAAATGCACATCAAAGGCAAATGTTACATGTGTACATAGTTGATTTTTTATTTTAGGTAAGTAATTTAGAGTTGCTTTTTAAAAATATTACAGTGATAAAGTGTAACAATTAACTTCGTATGCTGTTTGGAGTCAGAATTGGTAAATATCTTGTGAGTTATTTCTTGTAATGATATTATACTTCAATATAAACAAGTTCCATATTATAAGGCAGCCTGTAAAATAGATCTGTCTCATCTGCAAAGAACGAATATAATCCCAGTTTTTAATCTTAGCAAAAGGTGTCAGTCCCCCTTCACTGCTGCTTTCTTCCTTATGCCTACCAAACTCCTAAAGCTCGGAATTTGCTTTCTAAATACATTTTGGTTTTTGCAGCTGGGGGAAGTGGTTTGCTTTTACCAGGAGCTATGTAGATACTAGAAGCATAAATAATTCACACCTCACCCCCAAAAAATCTTCTGATTTTTTAAAGAATAGTAGTAATTAAGTAGGGAATTTGAATTTAATTTAGAATTAAGTTAGAAAAACTAGATTAAACAAATGGCATTTTTCTTTTTTTTTCCCTGTTGTTCCATGAAACTGATCATAGTTGTGATCAGCTGTGTCATATGTTTTGGAAATAAGTGTTCCAGGGATCCAGACTACTTCTGACAGTGAATTGTAGTGTATTTTGGACTTAGAATGTTGTTACCATTTCCTACCATATTCTGTAGTGAATTTATACCAAGAGCTCTGTGACAGAGAAGGCAGTTTGAGCCATGTTGCTCTACACTGTGCCACTATAAGCATACAGACTGCTGATGTGAGGAACAGTTCTTCGAAGAAGTTTGCAGTACCGCAATAATTTGTCAGCTGTTAGTGGCTGTTACTATCTCACAGCATCTGTCTTCTTGCTTGTTAGAGAAGAGAGTCTCCATTTGAGAGCTCCCTTTCTGGAGTGCTTTGTTTTTATCCTCTTATTTACTGGATCCATTTGGCTGTCTGTGTGCTGAGATGTTTTGTTTTCCTGTTCTCTTCCCAAGAGGTATTTGTGTAATCCTTTCTTAAAAGCTTAGGGTGATGAAAATTCCGGTGTATATTCCAGTGTATAATTGTGTCCTGAAAGATTTCCTAATGCCTCGTCTAGACCATCTTTGCTGTAAATGAAGTTAGCTTCTCTAACTGGTAGAGGAAACAGAACTACTGATCATTGTCAATTTTGTATGGTGATTGAAGACTCTTATTTTTTGCTCGTTTGCTTAATCACAGGCATTGAAGTTGCATTCATTTAGTGCTTTCTGTAAACCTCCTAGTATCTTCTTTTTAATCAGTCCCTCTGCTCTCTCCAATTTGTTTGTATCTTCTGAAATTTTAGTGCCATGATCTAGAAATAGTTGTTCCTCTGAGACCTCATGTGTCCCCAGGCACAAGGAATGGTGACTTTTTTTGCAGACATTGCTTGACTGGCTCATTCTCTCTTTGTAGTGTGCTGTAATCCTTTAGGATTCTTTTCAACAGTGTTTTTGAACACAATTATTCTGGATGGATTTCTGAATGGAGTTTGTCTTTATAACTTTTGTAACTTTACAAAAATCACTTTGAAGTGTTGTTTATCAAAATCCTTTTTGATAAATACTTCTGTCTCCAGAAGTATTTTAACACTTGTCACCTGCACAGTTTCAAGGTGTTCATTCTACTTTATTGTTCTAATTTTTAAGGAAAACATTGAATAGCATTGGAGAATAGGTTCCTCTAGTAGTGGGATTGAGCTAACTACTGAAATTCAAGAGTGAGAACTTGGAGTCTTAATGGGTGACTCAGTAAAAATGTTTGCCCATGGAAGCAAATAGACTGTAAGTAAAGAATTGTTAGGAATGGACTGAGGTCAGATAGAAAGAGTCATTATAGGATTATATAAATCACATCCAGTATTTGTGGTGAATATCCTGTGCTGTTCTGGCCCCTCCTTTTCTAGTGATCTGTAGTAGCACTGTAAAAGGTAAGAAAAGGAATATAAGCATGACCAAAACTATGAAGTGGCTTATGTACACGAAACATTTGAGCAGACCAAGACATTTGAGTATAATAACTTGTAACATTTTTGGTAGCATAACGTGCTGCCGTGTTATACAGTACAGTTATAAACTGACTGATTGCAAGCTTAAAACAGATAAAAGGAGGTAGTACTTCAATGCTTGATTAACTTGTAGTACTCTGTGATGTAGGGCATTGCAGATTGTTAAAGTATATGCAACGTAAATAGAGATTCATTGAATCTCAGTTTTTCAATGAATGAAAAAGAAATTCACTCACAGCTCTTAAATGCAAAGTCAGTACTATTAGTTAAGAAAAATGCAGTTGCAAATCTCTGTAATATCAGTGTTAGGGAAATACTACAGTGTTTGCCTTGGTGTTGCATTCCTCCTCAGATATGGCCCCTTGTAAGATTCAGGATGTGGTTTCAGTGGATTTTTTTGTGTGTCCTGGTGTGGCTGTTCTTCTGTGCTAAACAGGTCCTGTACAAGCAATGAACAGAGGTTCAACTTCAATGTGCCTTAAGGCCAGAATTTGTCCATAGGGCGTGATGTAATGGACAGATTTGTTCTGGTGGTAAATTATTTTTAGTAGAAAAAAGTAGTATTTATTTTGTAGACATTTCTGTTTAGAAAGGTTCATTCAATATACAGGTATTGGCCCAACATTAGGTGTTGTGTATGGTACACCTGATTTCCCGATCACGTATCACAGCATAGCTTCTTTCACTCCCCAGCATTGCTGTCATACATCACTTCTCCAAAGTTTTAATTTTTTGATCTCTTCTGTGTTAAGATATTTTTATTGCAGGAGCTTGCTAAGGTGGATGTGAATACCTCATATGAAGGGCAAATAGGACTTTATTAACTACTGTGTTTATTGTACTGGTCTGTGTGTATTTTGATAAGGTTTTTCTGATACAAACCAAGAACAAAGTCTGGCATTTAGTTAATAAGTAAATTCTGCTTTTGAGAAGTTGCTGAATTGTTCTCTAATTGACGAAAATAAGTATTTTTCTTCGGGGTGCAAGGGAGGAAATTTAGGCTGGTAACACCGTGTAGTACCAGGGATATTCAGAAGAGAAGTTCCTTAAGAAAGCAGTGAAAACGCACTCTGAAGCAATAATTTGTATTGTAGTGTTGACATTTGAATGAAGAAGTGATTTTTCATTGCACAGAGTTTTGTTCAGTAAGTCTTCATAATTACTGAACTTCAAAAAGAAAAAGTCGCGTAAAGCTGGGTAGCTAGCTTCAAAAGAAAAAAATCTGAATTCTGGTCTGCTGAATCGAAAACTGCTTGTTTCTCTTCATACAGTAGCTCAAAACTTGAAGATTTAAATTTGACCATAATTTTTTGTTACTCTTTACCAAGTGAGATCATACTGTAATTTCTCTTACTCAGTTCCACATTGGAAGCACAGGTTGCTGAGTTAGTATTTGGTAAGTTTTTAGTATGGTTTTTTTATGTGTAGAGTAAATCAGTTATAACTGTGCTAACCATGATGGCCACATGAAGAAGATGCGTCATGTTTGACTCCTTCCATCTGTAAGCTGTGGTCAAATGTTACTGCCTGTTTCTACAAGGAACCTGACTTCACCTTCTGGTCATTCTGAGATTCATTGAAGGCAACAAGGATCTCACGGATGTGTGCATAACCAACTTCAAAACCTGGTTTGCCTTCAAAACCTGGTTTGCTTTCTGCACTGGTATTTGTGGTGAGTGCATTCACTTGAGAGTTAGAGAAGGCACTTGAAGCATGTGCTCTTCTGCCTGCTTTGGAGCACTGTACCTCATCTCTGGCTTTGCAGAAGCTGCTGCAGTTACACCACCTGTTGCAGGATAGTGTAGAGCAAAATCAACATGGCATTTCTGCAGTCTCCTGTCGTGCTTTGTCATCTGATAAGCCCACTTCAATATGGGGAAAACCTGCATCTCTATGTCTACAAAGTCCTGTAACCTAAGCAGTGAGAAGTAAGAATAACTCTGAAAGACCCTTTAGTATAATGTAAAGTACAGACTGGGGAATGTGATGCTCCAAGGCAGCCTTGGCTACAGTGACCATGAGGTGGTAGAGTTTGAGATCCTCAGGGCAGTGAGGAGGGCATGCAGCGAGCTCACTGCCCTGGACCTCAGGAGAACAGATTTTGGCCTCTTCAAGCACCCATAGGATAGAGCCAGGAGGGCAGAGGGCCCCACGAATGCTGAGTGATTTTCAAGGATCACCTCCTCCAAGCTCAGGAGCAATGCATCCCAACAAGGAGAAAATTGGGCAAAAATCCCAGGAGATCTCCATGGATGGGTAAGGAGCTGCTGAGCAAACTCAAGTAAAAAAGATTTCAGGAGGTGGAAATGAAGATAGGTGTCGCGGGAGGAATACAGGGATGTTACGTGGTAAGCTAGGGACAAGTTTAGGGAAGTCAAGGCCCAGTTAGAATTGAGTCTTGCCAGGGATATTAGGGAGAACAGGAAGGGCTTCTACAGATGTGTTGCAAGTAAGAGAAAGAGTAGGTATTATGTGGGCCCACTCCAGAAGGAAATGGGACACAACTTCGTTGCCTCAGTCTTCAACAGCAAGTGCTACAGCCACTCTGCCCAAGTTGGGAAATGCAAAGTGCAGGGACTGAGAGGGTGAAGACCCTGACCTCACTGTAGAAGAAGATCAGATTTGAGACAATCTAAGGAACCTGAATGTGCTCAAGTTCATGGGACCTAATGAGATTCAGCTGTAGGTCCGGAGGGAGCTGGCAAAAAAAGTTGCTGATCCACTGTCCATAATTTTTGAAAAGTTGGGGTAGTCAGGTGAAGTCCCTGATGATTGGAAAACTGGAAATATAACACCTGTTTTTAAAAAGGGGAAAGCAGAAGACCTGGGAAACTACAGACCAGTCAGTCTCACCTCTATGCCAGGCAAGATTGTGGAGCAGATTGTCCTAAAAAGTATGCAAAGGCACATGGAAAACAAAGAGGTGATTGCTAACAGCCAGCATAGCTTTACGAAGGGGAAATCGTGCCTGACAATTTTGGTGACCTTCTGTGGCAGGGCTGCAGCATTGGTGGATGGGGCAGAGCAGCTGACACTGTCTACCTGAACTTGTCCAAAGCATTTGACACTGTCCTGCGTGATATCCTGGTCCCCAAATTGGAGAGACATGGATTTGACGGATGGACCACTTGGTGGATAAAGAACTGGCTGGGTGGTCACATGTAGAAAGGTGTGGTCAACAGCTCATTGTCCATGTGGAGACCAGTGACAAGTGGGGTCCCTCAGAGGTTGGTACTAGGGCTGATACTGTTACACATCTGTGTCAGTGACATGAATAGTGGGGTCGAGGCACCCTCAGCACATTCGCTGATGACACTGAACTGTGTGCTACAGTCATGCACTGAGGGAATGGATGGATCCAGAGGGATGTAGACATGATTGAGATGTGGCCAATGGAAACCTCATGAAGTTCCACAAAACAAAGTACGAAGTCCTACACCTGGGTCATGGAAATCCCAGACACACTGACACGTTGGATGTAGAAGTAATTGAAAGTAGCCCTGGGAGAAGGACTTGGGGATGATGGTTGATGAAAAACTCAACAGGAGCCAGCAGTGAGCACTTAGAGCCCAGAAACTGACAGAATCCTGGGCTGCATCCAAAGGAACATGGTCAGCAGGTCGAAGGAGGTGATTCTTCTCCTTCACTCTGCTCTTGTGAGATTCCACCTGGAGTACTGTGTACAGTTCCAGTGCACCCAAAATAAGAAGGACATGGAACTGTTGAAGCAAGTCTAAAAGAGGCCACAAAGTCAGTAAGAATTGGAGCACCTCCCCTACGAAGGCAGGCTGAGAAAGTTGGGACTGTTCAGCCTGGAGAAGAGAAGGTTGTGTGAAGACCTCATAGGACCCCAGTATCTGAAGGGGTCCTACAGGGAAGCTGGAGAGGGATTTTTTTGTCAGGAACTGTAGTGACAGGACAAGGAATAATGGGTACAAATTGAAAGAGGAGAAATTTAGGTCAGATATTAAGAAGTGAGACATGAACAGATTGCCCATGGAGGCTGTGGATGCCCCAACCCTTGCAGTGTTCAAGGTCAGGTTGGATGGGGCTCTGAGTGAGCTGGTCTAGTGGGAGGTGTCCTTGCCCATGGCAAGAGGCGTTGGGACTAGGTTATATTTAAGGTCCCTTGCAACCCTTTAACATTCTATGATTCTAGAGAAAAATCAGAAGCCCATAGCCTGTAACTGCTGAGAGGTAGGTTCATTTACTCACTGTCAGACACAGCCTGTGACTGGGAGACATAATCCTTGTCTCTCAAATGTATTGTGAACCTGTGCATAGGCGTAGTCATAGGATGTACATTAAAGCTAATTTATCATGTAGTAAATGTGAGGCCCTCAATGTTTTTAAGTTAGAAGAAAAAAGCTTTAATCTCATATCCAAAACCTAGGTAGTTTTATTGGTGAGTTACTGGTATTGCCTGTATGACATGATTTTAACAAAACTGATTAAATAGTAATATATGGAAGATGTTCTTCAAAGACTGGTGCTAACACCCCTCTCTGAACAGATTTTATTTTAAATAAGGACATGTTTTTATACTGTTTTATTTTCAATGCAGGTGAACCAAGGAAATTTGACCCGAAGTTCAGAGGACCTATTCATAACAGGTAAATATTGTAACTCATTCTGTTAAATTCTTTTGATGAACAGGGGGTAAAAAATTTTGTTAGCAAAACTTGTAAATTTGATTCTGCAAGTCTACTAAATCCAGAACACCATCTTTACTACCCTTGAGGATGTATGATTACTGGGGAATATTAAGCTGTGTTCTCTTAAGTCCTTTTAGTTTGAATGCCAGTTCTGTGTGCCTGGCATTGACTGGTATCTGCCGTCTTACTTTGTGTAGTAGTTCTGATGCGCTTCTTTGTGACAGAGCCTCCTACCAGAACAATCTGACTTGACTTTGCTTAGTTTTATGAAATGCAGATGAAAACATGTTACCGCTTAGAAGGTTCATTAGTTTACAAGCAGAGGGAAATTGCTCAGAAAGCATCTAAGGATATTATGGAATCATTAAGGTTGGAAAATGCCTCCAAGATCATCAAGTCCATCTTTTAATCGTGGGCAATTTTTCAATGTTTTTCTGGATTTAGAGAGCCAAGTTCTAAACTAGCATCTACTGTCCTTATCTGCTGAGAAGAATAAGTTAGAGAACCACAAGTCATTTCAGTTTTATCATTCTCAGGAGAAAATTTATGACAGAGAAGAAAACTGCAGTCTTGTCATACTATCATTTGAACACACATACTGTTCTTGTCTATGCAGGATGCATTTCTTCCTTTCTGAAAGCTAATAATTTTAGAAATACATAGAAATACTTGTTTAGGGAGTTCATCCTAATTTGTGAAGTATCTTTATGATACTGCCAATGTATCAAGCCAAGCTTGACCGGTGTCAGAACTGCTTCTGAATGGAGGATGGGAAAACGAGAAGCATCGTTTTAGCATCGCTTCTTCAACTTTGAGCAGTTGTCCTGTCTTAGATAACTGTTATATTGACCCTGGATCCTGTACCACCTTGGCCTCACCAAGACTTTATTTCAGTGAGATGATAAAGCTGTGCCTCTCTAGAGAAGTGTCCACACTTGGAAATATATTTCAAGTTCTCCAACTGTTTAAAAAACCTGCTCTCTTTATCTGTTTTATGTTAAAAATGTTCCTCTGTAAGAGGAAACATAGATTGGAAAACAGAAAGAATGGCAGATGCTAAAACTGCCAGTTCTGAGGCAGATGTCCTGTAGTACATCTTGCCACTTACATGTTCACTTATATGATAAATGATCTCATGGGTTCAGTGTTGTAAGGTATTACTTGTTTCAACAATATTTAAATCTGTTCCTCAATATGTTCTCATTGTCTACAGTGAAAAAAGCATACACATTTGTTTGCTGGTCTTGCTGCAAAAACAGGACCTTACACCTCAAACATCAGTTCGTGACTAACACTTCTGCAAAGTGCTAGTGCAGACATCTTATTCAGATGTTAAAATACCCCATGACAATCAGTGGTTTTGAAGGGTCATATTAAACACCTTATTTCTACAAAGTTTTTATTCTTGCCCCCAGGCACTGCACAGACGTTATTTGCTGTGTGATCTTCATAGTTGTCATTCTGGGTTACATTGCATTAGGAATTGTGGGTAAGTAAACACAGGTATAGTAATGCCTTTTCATATAGAGGAGGAGCAGTGTTGTGAATGTTGGAATTTTTAATTGAAATGTCCCTTTTGCTTATATTTGTGCAAAGCTTTCCTATCAATAACTAATGCCTTTTGTAGAAGCAAATAATTATTTAACATACAGTATCTGTTGTAATTCACAGAATCACAGACTGGGTAAGGCTGGAAGGGACCACAGTGGTCATCTGGTCCAACATGCTTGCTCAGAAGGGTCATCCCAGAGCATATGGCACAGGATTGCGTCCGCATGGTTCTGGAATATCCCCAGTGAGGGAGACTCCACACCCTCTCTGGACAATCTGTTTGAGTGCGTGATCACTGCGCAGGGAAGTTCTTCCTCATGTTCAGGTGGAACTTCCTGGGCATCAGTTTCTGCCCGTTCCACTTGTGCCATTGCTGGGCATCACGGAGCAGAGTTTGGTCCATGCTCTGCCCCCTCCCTGCAGATGCCGACAGACAGGGAGATGAGGGCCACTCTCGGCTGTGTCTCCTCTCGAGGCTGAACAGCCCCAGCTCCCTCAGCCTTTGCTGGTCAGGGAGATGCTCCAGTCTCCCATCATCATCTCCACAGCTTCTGCTGAACCCGCTCCAGGAGCTCCATGTCCCTCTTGTCCTGAGGAGCCCAGACCTGGACACAGCACTCCACAGGAGTGCCTCACAGGACTGAGCAGAGGGGCAGGATCACCTCCCTGGCCTGCTGGAAATGCTCTTCCTGAAGCATCCCAGGATCCCACTGACCTCTTGGTCCTCAGCACAAACTACTGGCTCAAGGACAGCTTGTTGTTCCCCAGGGCCCCCAGGTCTTTCTCTGAAGAGCTACTTTCCTGCAGGTAATTAGGGAGAAGTTCAAAGCCATGTGTTTACTGGTTAAAAAAACCCTCAAAATTAAGTGTGTTCAAAAAAATGACGTGGTTTGATAAGTTTGCAATCATAAAGTAACTGTGATGGAAAATTTCAGGCAGAAAAAGCTAGGGAAAAACAATTTGGGTTGAGAGCAGCCCTGAGGAGAAGTAATTGGCAATGCTGATTGATGAGGTTTGGGCACGAGCCAGCCATGTACACTTGTAGCCCAGAAAGCCAAATGTATCCTGGGCTGTGTTGAAAGAAGTGTGGTCAGCAGGTTGAAGGAGGGGATTCTGCACCTCTGCTCCCCTCTTGTCAGACCCCATCTGCAGTCCGGCATCCAGCTCTGGGACCCCCAGCACAGGAAGGACATTGACCTGTTGGAGTGAGTCCAGAGAAGACCACGGAAGTGCTCTGAGGACTGGAGCACCTCTGCTATGGAGGCAGGCTGAGAAGTTGGAGTTGTTCAGTGTGGAGAAGGGAAGGCTCCGGGGAGACCTTAGAGCCCCTTCCCGTGCCTAAATGGTCTCCAAGAGAGCTGGAGAGGGACTTTGCACAAGGACATGGAGTGACAGGACAAGGGGAAATGGCTTCTAAACTGACAGAGGACAGCGTTAGATTGGATATTAGGAAGAAATTCTTCCCTGTGAGGGTGGTGAAGCACTGGCACAGGTTGCCCAAAGAAGCTGTGGCTGTCCCATCCCTGAAGTCTTCAAGGCCAGGCTGGAGGGGGCTTGGAGCAACCTGGTCTAGTGGAAGGTTCCCATCAATGCCACTGTCATTGTCTGTGAACACTCAGATTTGTCTACATAGTTAGCTCTTCTTCTTTCTTCTTGTAATAACCATTATTTTATAAGTCCATGACATTGGGTTTTGGATACCACCCAGATATGTGTGCCCCGAAGGTAAAAAGTGAACTGGATTCTTTCTTACAGATTAATCCGTATCTTAGTTCAGCTCACTGTGCCTTGCATTTTCGTTTTTCATTAGGAAATCTACTAATCAGTACTCTTCAGTGGTGATCAACAAAGTATTAAGTGGTACTTTAGAAGTGATACATTTTCATGCTAGCTAGTTTTAATCATTAACTGTGTACACTTGACTAAAATGTTAAGAGGTACTGTATATTTTGCAGCTTGGGTGCACGGGGACCCCAGGAAAGTGATTTATCCAACTGACAGCTATGGGCAGTTCTGTGGTCAGAAAAATACCCTCAATAAGTGAGTATTAAATCCATTCACATACCTTTATTACTTGTGCACTGTGAATAAGATGTGAGGTTTCAAATCTCTCTGTCGAAGAGACAGTGACACTCTTACTGTATTTATTCCAGATAAAGTTCAGAAATATATTCGTTGCTCAGTGCAAATCCAGATCCAAATTATTACTGTAATGCAGTTGTTTGTGTCATTTAGAGAATATTTTTTATAGGGTATCAATATAACTTCAAGATTGTGTCAGCAGTTGCACAGAAAGTGACTAGCTGGCACAGATTCTAACTGCCAAAGTTTGCGTAATTAATAACCTGTTGAGTAATTCTTCATCCACCTCGGGATAAGAGTAGTCTTAAGGCATTGTAGCCTGGTTTATAGTTTTTCTCAATATGCACCAAATAACAGAAAAGTCCGTAGTGAAAGGCTCTTGTTTTTTTTCTGGTGCTTATGCAGTGCCAGTAGAGAGGAGGCTAAGTAGTCTAGGAGACTAACCACACCCCCTTTGGATAAACAGGAGGTAAACAGAGCCAAATGGCTCTATTTACTTATCTCTGTTTTCCAGTCTTTTTAGATTTTGAATTGTAAGAGTTAAATTAGTTAGTTGATACCAACAGAGTACTTACCCATGAAAATAGCTGCTCAGGGAAGAAAGATGTTGCATCACTGTTTTCTCTGAAAATCTACGTGGTTTGTGAAACAGAATTTTAAAAAAAGGTTTGCTTTTTCACTCACCTTCTTCCTTTCAAAAGGTAAGTTTTAGGCACCCTTTATGCCCTTGTCATTCTCAAGAAGCTGGATGTTATGCTAGTGTTTGATAACAACTCTTTGCGGCTTCTTTCTTTGCCCATTTAGTTTTCTGTGGAAAAAAATGAGGAAGCCACTGCCCAAAGGGCAGTTCAGAAGGGGAGGAGCAGGAGATAGAGACTGGAACAGAAGTAGAGCTAGGACTATAAATCCTCTCAAGTTTTTTTTACAGAGGAAACAGAGCTAGTGAAAGAAAACCTGTTCCACTCTCTGTTCTTCACAGCAATTGTTGGAGAGTCAAACTTCCAATCTTCAGAGGAAAAACAAGGAGAAAAAGTTGTAGTGGTGTGTGTTCCCCTCGTTACACCCCTTCTCTGCTCCCCGCTTCGCTGCCAATTTGTCTTTGTCCTCTCTGTCGCCAGTAGGAAGTAGTGGACAATGGCTTTGGGAGTCTCAGACACACAGCTTCGATATCCTGTGTGATGTGGAGCCTGGTGCTTCTCTCTGATTCTTACCATTCACTCCCATTCCCTCTTTGTCTTTGTTACTTGAGTCTTCTCTTTAGTTATTTCTTACACTGTGGTTTTTGGTTTGTATTTACAAATGACCCTCCCTATATAGGATTGCTGGAGAATAGTACAGCTACTGAGACTGCATTTTGGCATATATTTGATACATTGAGGAGATTAGTCTTATAAAAATACAAACCAGAAGACACATGATAGAACCTACTGGAAAAGCAAGAGTGTTTATGGCAGTAGGCCAGGACACCCCTCTGAACGAGTCCCTCTAGTCTCTGGAGTCGGGCCGTGGATGTACTCGTGGGGCTTTCGTCAATACTGTTGTTTTTCGGATTCTCTGAAAGTAAGCAGTGTGAAAGGCTAACCCAGAACTATGATTTTCCAAAGTCCCCAAGGGTTTAGTCTGAGACATTTTTCTTGGAAAGTAACCACAGTCTTCATGTTTTGAATCTTGTCCTTGTAACAAGTATTTTCAACAATCTCACTGAGGAGTAGAAAAGACAAGCTAGAAACCAAACCAACATTCACAGCTTATGCAAAAACTCATTTGAACTCCAGTGAATGCCACGCAGTCAAATAAATTCTTTTTGTACTGTCATGAAAGTCTCTGTTAGACCTCTTCATGTCTTCTTGTAATCTGAGCATTAGTTGCCATGTAATCTCTAAACTTGTTTTGCCTTCTACAGAGCATGATGTACTAATGGAATACAACACAGTTTCATTATACAGAATACAGACCTAATTCTCAGTGGCTGTTTTCATGTGTTATGTATATGTTTAAACTTTCTTTTCTGCTGTCAATACCAGCAAGTGGGCTGAGAAAAAAAAAAGACTTCATTAACGGTTTTGAGCAGCTCACAGATCATAAATACCATCAAGAAAGTATTGAAGAATGATGACATTTCCATCCAAAATTGTATTCTACTAATTTAAAGAAATACTAACTAATGGTAGTGAATTGGTTTTGCCAGGATGCATCTTTTCTTAAATAGTGCATAGCAGAATATACTTTAGTGAAAACAAGTTAGCCTTGAAAAATGTCAGGCAGTTGAGTTAATCTCAGTCTTAAAGGGAGCTTGAATGTGCAGTGGTGCTATTTAATGGCTTTGAAGGCATAGCCGTATTCAGCAAATGGTGGGAGTCACGTGCTAGTGGGAGAGCAGAGGATATGTCCTGAACTGGGGGATACAATAAGATCAAGAAGCAGGACTGGTGTTGAAGCAGGACAGATAGAAGAGGGGCAGCCTTGTTAGCCCAAGAACCCTACATTGCTAGTTACTGCCATCCTGCTCACAAGACAAAGCTCCCACTATGCTGCATTGCAACGGTGAAGGTCAGTGGACGCTCAAACACTGCTTTGTGGGGTCTCTTGCACATCACAGAAGCGTAGAATAGCCTAAGTTGGAAGGGACCTTAAAGCTCATCTCGTTCCAACCCTCATGCCATGGCCAGGGACACCTTCCACTAGACCAGGTTGCTCTGTTCAACCCGGCCTTGAACACTTTCAGGGATAGGGCAGTCACAGCTGCTCTGGGCAACCTGTGCCAGGGCCTCACTACCCTCACAGCCAAGAATTTCTTCCCAGTATCCCATCTAAACCTACTCTCTGTCAGTGGGAATCCATTCCCCCTTGTCCTGTCACTCCAGGCCCTTGTAAATAGCCTCACCATGTTTTTTTGTAGGCTCCCTTCAGGTATTGGAAAGCCACAGTTAGGTCACCCCCAAAGCCTTCTCTTCTCCAGGATGAACAGTCCCAATTCTCTCAGCCATTCCTCATGAGAGAGGTGCTCTATCTCTCTGATCAACTTGGTGGCCCTTCATAGTCCATAGGGAGGCATATGCAGCATTATTTCTTACAGGGACACTGCATAACCCTGACTAGCTGGCTTTGAAGTCTTGTTTGAAAAGGGCAGGACTACTGCCATATTATCTTCACTAGAGCCATCTGATAATTTTCTGACATAGCGAAGATTAACAGTGCATTTTGCTGTCTTCCAGACCCAAGTCTTTAAATCAAGAGATCTTGGGGTCCTCAGTTTCCAACAAATCCAGACTGAAGGGACAGCTACCACAAGGCCCCAAGTTCCAGTAGATGTCAAATATGTGGGACTGACAGATTGACCCTTATTTATATCAAGGGGCATCTTGTCAGTGTTATTAGTAGATGCTATAATCATTCTGTTTTCTGGGCAACTGCTTTTGGTTTCCAGCCATAAAAAGCTTCTAATTGATTTTGGTGCCACCTTTTGATCAATAAAAATTAGGCAGTTTTTACAGTGAAGCATTTGCTGATGGTGATTTTGCATGCAGTGCATACACAGAATGTTTGTGGCACAGTGACTATGGTGTTTTTGCAGGGTTATTTTACAGACCTCACCCTTTAGAGGCAGGACTACAGATACATGGATTATTTCAGCTTAAAATCTTGCTGTGGACAAAAGCTTGTGAAAATTAGCATTCTTTAAAACAAATACTTCGGGTTTCATAGATGTCGTAATGGGAAACATTCAGGGTCTGCTTGGGATTTTTTTTTGTCTTATATTTGCAATATGGATGTTCACAGTAACAGAATTAAATATCAATGTACACTATAAATTTTGGAATGGTAGGATGTATAAGCACCTATATTTATGATGATAATTATCTTATATCCAATTCCATAGGAACAAGACCATTTTGTTTTACTTCAATATTCTGAAATGTGCCAGCCCCGTAGTGTTAATAAACCTACAGTGCCCTACAACACAGGTGAGTGAAAATGTAGAGATAAAATATTTTCTCTCAATCTTAGTCATGATGCTTAAAAACAAGACATGTATTTGTTTGGATTTAAAAATTGTTGTTCATGTCCTTCAAAATATAACATGATTGTTTTATGGATGACTTGTAGCACACAGTCTTGGTAGCCTGTGGCGGTCAGAAAAATGAAATGGAAATGCACAAGATTGTGTATTTTGGATAAGAGTAGACAAAAAAATCTGCTGACTTGAGTACAGCTATTTGTTACTTAGGAATTCATCACAGGCAGCTATCCAGTAGTATTCAGTGCATGCAGAAAATATTGATTGATACCTAGGATTTTCAAAGCTAGACATGTTCAAGAAACTCTGTAGATTGCCAGAGACAGGAGTATCTGAGTGTGGTTAGAACCTATGGCACTTTCAAAAGTGAAGGTATTGAAAGCTGCTTCTTGCCTTATGCCACAATATGTACTCCCTTTCTTGTGCTGTGACTCCTCATGAAGTTGTGAAATAAACCCAGTCACTGTATTTGTGTGGTTAAAATTAACCTCCTGATCTTTCTTAAAAGACCATTTTCCTGACCATAAAACATGGAAATCTCCAACAAGAAAGAGCAAGAACCCTCTTAATACTGGCTAGTTGCTGTCAGAATGAAAACTTGCTCCATCAGCTGCAGATTTGCTTCAGGAATCCCAATATGTCCACATGCAGACACTGACACTGTTACCCTGCAGTCTTTAGACTCTCTTGCTGGAACATTTCAGTCTGTTCAGAAATACGGAGTCATTCTGTGGGATTTGGCTGGTGCTGTGGTCAAGTTGGCAATGGCCATGAATCAAATAGGGTGAAATAATTGTTGAAGGGGACTTTTTGGGGGCAGAGTAATTATTTTGTTCATTTTCAATTATGCAACAATTCCAAAACTAAGGATGTTTTTGAATGCTGTTTGTTACTGTGGATGGTTAAATTTCTGGTCTTTTTGGAAAATGCTGAAGAAATGTTTGTTTGATAGTTCCTCTTTTGAACTGCAAACAGGGTCCTGCATACCTGTCCTTATCCATATAAATAGCAGGAGAAAAAACCCCCAAGAACTAACATGAGAAGAGCTTCAGTTCTTGAATAAGACTGGATTTGAAAACTGTTATTACAGTCCATTGGATCCGTAGACAGCATATTTTACTGCCTGTTTCATAGATGGCAAACAGTTTATAGTAAAGTGTGTACTTGTTAGTCACCTGTTGCCCCAGCAAGGACAAAACGCTTCTTTCTTTGTTCCTTGGTCTGTGGGTAGTCCGTAGGACTGAAATACTCATCTAGAAAGACCCTCTTGCAGCATCTGTGCTGTTCTAAGGATTAGTACAAGATCTTTTCCCAGAATTCTCTTAGGTGAATTACATATGGCGGAATGCCCTTGACATGAAAGACAGTTTTGTGCATGATGTCTCCCTGGTACTTGGACAGCAGAGCTTTGCAAAGGGTGTTTCGATAGCACAGCTTTGGAAACAAACTGCCTTCTAGAAAAGGCTGAAACTTGCTGTAAAGATGGAATTCAAACCACCTCACAGTCTTAACACTGAGGAGTCAGAGCATCTGTCCACTTGTGTGATTCCAGTGACCAGCAGAGCCTTGAGAGTCTGTTTTTCGGGGCAGCCACTTCTCCATATCCTAAATCTAAATCACAGCTTTTCAAGTGGATGCATTCAATAAACCCCAGTCCTCACCTGATTTCTCACAGAAATCCAGCTTATAATGGCTGTACCTTGAGTCGTGTGAACTTCCTTCTTGACATGTGCATCCCCTGGCTTTGTAATTAGGGGAGATCCATTCTTAGTCAGCAATTAAAAGTCTTTTGAGTGATTTACACCTAACTTGACTTGACAATATTTGTTGACATGTATTTGACTGAAGAGGTTTTGTAGAAGGGTGCAACAACATTACCTGAGACTTTTGATTTTAGTGAGACTTCCATTAAATAAAGTTCTCCTTACACATGTAATAGAAAGAAACTGCATGTATCCTGTGAAAGTAGCTGTCACACCACCTTTCTCATATACGCTGCTGCTGATAGATGTGGAGGAGGACCTGACAGGTTTTTTCTTGCTGTCCAAAAAAAGAAATAATACTCTTTTCAACAGACTGAAAGCTCTTCTTATCTACCAGAATTTGTAGACCCTAAGAAGATAGAGAGGGGGGCTTGAAATGCCAGCTATAACACACTTTGAAAGTGTTTTCTATCAAAGAATTCCAGAAGTATTCATTTAGGGAATCAAAAGCACAACATATGTCCCTTTCTAAATCCTGCAGTAAACATTACTGAAGGCAGTGGCATTTTCCTTGCTTTTTCATTACACCAACTTTCCTTACCCTTCTCTACCCAGAGTGTATCTTTACTTACTTTTTTCTTTCTTGCAGCTTTGTGTCTCAAAGTGCCCAGACAGGTTTGCAACCTACATTGATGTTCAGGCTTCCTACAGATATAGACCAGATCAGTGGAATTACTTCAGGCAGTTCTGCAAACCTGGTTTTAACAATCCTCGCAAGGTGTGTATGTATCAGTAGATGATAAGGTACATTTTTTCTTCAAGCAGTATGTAATATGCATGATTTTACTGAGCTGCATCAAAAACGCCTTGCAATTCAGCTATATTAATTGGGTTAAATTCTTACTTTTCGTTAAGAGAAAAGGTGAAGGGCAGGCAAGGAACGATTGCCCTGTCAGTTCTGGCTTAGGTGCTGATCCAAAGGTCTTTTCTTTTTGGTCACTAGAAAAGAAAAGAATAATAGTCTTTTCCCAGATCACAAAGACAGTTTGGATTCTCACTTAGATACAAATGTATCTTGCAGCTCCACCAGTGAAATTTGGGGAGGAGGCTACAAAGCCCAGTTTGGGACATTCCCTCAGACTGGGTGAGAAACAAGAAACAGTAGTTATACTGCTATGTATTCAGCCTTCCTATTTTTCCCCTTTTTAGTCTGTTGCTCAAGTCCTACGTGATGAAGATTGTCCTTCGATGATCATTCCAAGCAGGCCTTGTGAGTGGTTCTACTTCTTACACACATCTTAGCAGATTGTGAGCATTCATATTAAAGCACAACTCCAGTCTGAAATGTGTTTTGTGGCAACATCACTAGGAGCTGTCTGTTATCTGACGTTGACATCCATTCAATTTTAAAGTATAAATCAATTCAATTTGAAAGTATAAATATTTATTAATATTTTTTCTAACAGTCATCTAGGAACATTCAGCATGTAATCAGGTCAAGCTGAGCTCTTTCTTGCTCTTGAATCATCACTGATAGCAAAAGCTCTTCAGCTCGAATTGTGCCTTCCAAAATGAGAACAAGCAATGCCATTGGCATAAAGAAAATGCTATGAATGTTGGAAGAATCATATGGCCAGCTGTTGAAGTTCAAATGATACTTCAGCTCAGTTACAATACAGCTCTCTTTTCAGTGCAATGCTGGCTACACAGGGCATACAGAGGAATTAAGGGGCCAAAAATATCACTATAGTCAGCAAATGTTTCTGAGTAGATAACCACTGATCTCAGAGCTCATCTCAGCTGCACAAGTGTAGTACTGACACAGAATCTTACGGAAATAAGAAATTGCTGTTTATTTTTGCCATACTTTAAAGTAGGGATCATGTAAACCAGGAACAGGTCATTAAAGGAGAAAATATGGATTAAATTTTTGAAACAGAGCATGAATTTGTATGAAAACTGAAGTACTGACCCAGAAGACATAAAATAATTTGCAAAGAAGCTCTTACATTCTTTCAGACTACATTAAGGGGCAAAGATTGCAGAGGGAGGAAAAGATATGTTAAGATATGTTACTTAATCATTTAGTCAGAATAATTGCTGGGGGAGATACACCAGACTGAATATTGAACTCTGGCATGGGTATTTATTGGAATCTGATAAGGAAAGCACTGAATGGTTATATGAAGTACAGCTGTGAAGGAGGACTCACCTGCTCTTCTCTTTGGAATGAAACCAAGGATGTTTTGCAGCAAAGAACAGGGCAGCATAAATGAGTATGCAAACATCTCTCCTTTTCTCGCTTTTTTATAAACTCTTCCTCCCTCTCTCTAACCAGTAGTTTCTTTCTTTTTTCCATTGCTTAATCTCCAAGAATATCTAGTGATAGTGGCTGGTACTGGAGGATAAAGTCATCTGGCATATAAGGAAAAGGACACTTGCTGTTATATGTTGTTTTGGGTGCTAGTATGATTCGTGACCAGTGAAGTTGAATCTGTCCCTGGGGGCTGGTCTGATTATTACCATAAAATGGTGTATTTGAGAAGCTGCAGTTTTTATGAGCTGCCCAGATACTGACAGAGAGTAAGTTCCACATTTGTTACAAATTCTTAAACGCCTACATATAGTACTGTTGTTATTTGGTAGGACCTAGAATCTCCAGTTGAAATCTATGATCCCATCCTACCTGAGCTTAGACAAAAATGCCCCAGAGCATAAAAATCATAATCTTGAATGTAATGGCTCTTCTAAGATCTGTCAAAGTCAACATATTGTTAGCTAATCAGTTGAAAAACAATTGACTGTGAATCTGAAATTATTTAAATATGTTACAAAACACACATGATAACAGTGGAGCTTGACATGAAATGTAATATGCAGGCTTTGTTTTGGTATTTTGAATAGTTCTGAAGAGATGCTTCCCAGACTTCTCCACGAAGAATGGTGTGTTGACCGTGGCAAATCAGACTACATTCAAAGATGGAAGAGGGAAAACAAGAAACGTAACTGATCTCAGGGAAGCTGCAAAGTAGGTTTTACCCTTCTTCAGTGTTTGTTGGATTCTGAGATTGTGCAATAATTTAGTAATGGAAAAATAATCAGAATCTGTTGTAGCAAATGACTGAGGGTACCCAAACAAGACTTGGTAGTAAATGGTCTCTCTGTGCCTGAGCACTTCCAAAGTTCCATCAAGGAAATCCAGCACTGTGGTGTGGAGAAAGGATCAAAACGTGCAAAAAGTTTTAGTCTGATTGTCTCAGTCACTTGTTGAAATCATTCTTGTTTTTCCTAGCAAAAATTAGTTTTGCTAGGAAAGTTAAATGAGGTTCAAAATGCAATCCCTCCTGCTGCAGGACTCAGGCCAGCCTGTAATGGCCTTGGTTATCCTGTTCTGTGATGACCTTTCCGCTATCATGGGCTGGCCTAATACTTGGGGCATCTCACCTCATCAGAGTGCTCCTGCTTTTGGTAAAAAGTAGTGTATTGGGCTATTGTTCAGAAAACAATTATACGGGTAAGCACTCTGCAGGATAGGAAAACAGTTTCATGAAGTTGCTTCACTGACCTGCTTTCTGGTTCTGTGCTGTTAGCAGTTTTAGAGTCACAACTGTTTGCCCCTTGGTACATTGCAGATACTGATAGTATACACTTGTCTTGTGACCTAATAAGCAATTCTGACAAAAAAGCCTTTTTAGTAAATTTTTTTCAGGACTTGTAGAGACATTCTTAAGCAGTTTTTTCTTTGTTGTAACTGTGATTAATATTGGCTCAGTGACAGAACCGGAGCTGAAAAATCGTAATATACTCTTATTGCTACCAAAGATATTTCAAATTCTTTCACTGATCCTATTTGTTATTTAAATAAATTTTCCTTTCCTCCCTGAAGCAATGATTTCTTTGATTTGTCTTTTCTCAGTGGCATCAATAATGTCCTGGATGCAAGATCAGTTGGAATGAAAATTTTTGAAGACTATGCCATTTCTTGGTATTGGATTTTAATGTAAGGGTTTTTTTGGTATTTTTAGTGCTTCCAAACTAATTTTGGAGTGTGCAGGGAATAAAAAAATAGATAATGTATGTGTTTGGTACAAATCCTGCTTTAAAACTCAAGGAGCAACTGTAATTTCCCTTCATCACATGATAATAAGATTGTTATGGTTCTGTGCGTGAGGTAAGGGTAGTACAGCATACATACATAGAGTGTCAGTTGATCTGGAATAGCTTTGTAATGTCCTGCCAGACAGAAAATTAGGAGATGCTGTGTTCTGATGCAGGACCCACGTGTGTGGTAATTCCAAAACTGGAAAATCCTAATTAAGTGACTTTCAAGCCACTGGCAGTGTCACTAGTATATATATAAAACAGATAGTTTCTAAATTTGTGCAAGTAATATACGGTTAAATCCATTATAATCCCAAAGTCCAATATAAATCCACAAATCCAATGCAGCAGGCAAGGCAACATCAAGAACAAAAATTATTGAATTATCTTACAATTAATATTCATTAATCCAATTAATTAAAATGCAGCACTGAAACAAAAGAAGGAGCTACTTTGCTGAAGCAAGTATGTATTTGTGAATTCCTAGCCCATTAATATTGGTTTTCATGGACCAGAATGTTGATCTGTTTAAACAGGAACAAAAGTCGTCGCCAGGTGAGAACCTATGACATGCACGTGTTAAGCATACTTTACTCAATCCTGAATGCAAATCCACAACAATTAATACATACTTTAGATAATAATATGGAGATTTAATCAGTTCAGAAACACAAGTTGTCAGCTTTTAAAGATGTTCAGTCACTGGTGGAAAGACAGCTGTCTCATAGTCTGATACTCTGCTCAAAATATTTAGTAGCAGGAGACCCACAGATATTCAGCAAGCTTGGGTCTCTCTATCTGTTACTGAAATCAGGCTTATGGTACAGATTCTTTCAAAGGAGATACCACTGAACACATAGGACAGAGAACTGACAGGTTTTTTGAACAGAAATTCTAAATATTGAAGCAAGTTTTCACATTTCAAATATGATTTTTTTTGTAAGAAAGTGTTGCTGCTTTAAAGTAGTTGGATAGAATTTTCTTCACACTTTTCACCAAATGATAGCACAGATCAAATGATTTCTGGACAAATATATTTAAGTTCCAGAGATTGGGTGATGACAGTGAAGGCTTAACAGTGAAGGGAAGCTGGATTAAAATGTAAATATGGAATTGCTATAGTCTTTTTAACATACCCGAAAAGAACTACTGCTTTAAAGCCTCAGTTTAAGGAAACTAGTCTGTTGAAGACAGTTGCTACTGTGTACTCAATTTTGGTGTTACTAGGACTCACATATAGCTAAAGATAACTGTAGATAAAGGTAATTTATTGCTTTCAAGATGGAGCTCCAAAATGACAACTTTTCTTGAGGAATACCTTTTGAATTTCAGTAAGTCATTCAGACAGGAAAAGTACATCAGGTTAGGAAGCCTTTAAAGGGGTAGGACTTAAGGCAAACTTACAAAGCTTAACTAAATAAGCTGACGTTATTTTTTTATTGTCCTTCTGCACATCTGGCTTAGTTTGCCCAAAACATCTGCATTTGATTTTTTATGATCAGGCTTCTCCATTTTTTAGCTTTGGTTATTGGCTAAATAAGATGGGAACATTCAGAAGAAAAGTTACTGAACACAAGCAAGAAGGGGGTTTAAATTTTTTTGAGTCTGTATTAATAAAAAATTCTAATGTAATACCTACTAAAGATAATGAGACATTAAATATTCTTTGAAGCACCTGAGCTGGATATTTGTTTGATGGGGTTAATATTCATATTGCTTTATTCATAATGGTTTAGAAAGCCTTGCAGAGTAAAAAAGCCTTTTGCAGTAATTTTTTCCTTTCTGACTTGCTTTCTAGGAGTGAAATGGAAACAAATGTATTATTAAATATTATTATATTATATTATATTATATTTATTATGTTACATCTTGATGAAGAGAAGGCACTGTAGATGTCTTTCCTAGGGGCTTCATAGAAGGGCTTTTAACAGTTTCTTTCTGTGCATCATAATGCCCTGATCATTTCCTCTTCTGATTAGTAGAAGCAGTGATGAGTAGAAATTATGTCCTACTAATCTCTTGATGGTTTTCCTCCTAAATTTAATTCTTTTTTTTTTCTAGGAAGCTCCTAGAATGTTGTTTACTAACATTGTTTCTTTGCAAGCAGGGATTTTCAGTGGAGGACATAAACCAGCAACTTCCCCACACATAGGTATTCCTCCAATTTAACTTTCTGTACTGTAGATTAGACCATGGCCTGAAAAAGGCAGTGAATTTTTCAGCTGGTGTAAGGGACAAAAAAGGCATTATATTAATCCCATTCAACCAGCCTGAGAACCTAGTGCACATAAACATTTCAGGCTCTGCCGTGTGAGGTCATCATATATAAGCTATTTGTAATGGCAGATAATAGCCATGAGAATGTATTTCATAACAAAGATTTTGAAATACATTTTTACAAATCATTCTCTTATGTGAGATGACGTGACCCTCATTTGGAGTAACAGGAATGCAAGAAAGTGAATAGATTCTCACACTTGTTTTCCCTGTGTTTCTGTTTCTTCACTTTCTAGTGGGCTGTTCATTGCAATGATGCTGAGTCTGCTCTTCCTTGTGTTGTTGAGGTTCACAGCTGGGGTTCTCTTCTGGATTTTCATCTTTGGTGTGATTGGAATTATAGGTTATGGTAGGTGTAATTTTCTAGCCTCTGAAACTATTTTTTCTTATTGCTTAAGTTTGGGCAAGGAAAATCAGTAGTTACTTCAATTAAATTGTATAATTGGGTGAGTTAATGCCTGGTTTTAGACACAGTTAAGTGAGAAGGACATAAATGGCAGCAAAACATAGTAAGAATCCAGCTGTGCTGATACTTAGCAGTGGATGTAGTAACCTGCATTATCTATGCACAGTATGCTTAGTCTGTAATCACTTGTATTGATATTTCTTTCCCATATATGTGATATCGTGATTGACTAGTCTCATATTGATGCATTTTTGGGTTTTGCTTACCTGACAGGCTTATACAAAAGCAAAACATTTGGCTTGTAATATTTTTTTAAAATTTGTCTTTGCATTCTTCAGACACACTCCTATTATATTGATTGTTTTTTAAAAGGCATCTGGCATTGTTACTGGGAGTATGATCATCTTAAAGGAATACCTGGATCTGACCTCACTGTTTATGATATTGGATTCCAGACAGACTTCAAAGTGTACCTGCAACTGAGGCAAACATGGTTAGCATTTAGTAAGTGCCCTTTAAATTTTCTATCTGTTAATGGATATTCAGGAAAATCAATCAGTGTCTTGATACACTTTCTGCCTTGGTAAATCTCCTCCTCTACACATTGTTCAGAGAAGAAAGCAGAATTCCCTTCCTTTGTATTGTGTAAAAATGTGCTTTTTTCAAGGAGACCAGTGTATTTGTGAGGTGAGGTAGTGCAATCACACTAGAGATAAGAGTGAAAAAATATTTTGTTATTAGCATTCTACTTCCTGTGTGTTCAGTCTTCATCATGGGGAAAGCAGAAGACGATAATTAAGTTAGTCACGATGAAGTTGCATAAGGAGGGGTACTTTTCTCTCTCAGATTATTTTTTCTCCCTCTTTGAGAGCCCCAGAAATGACATTAATAAGTCACATTAATAACTGCACTTCCTTGTATCTTAGAATCATAAAATTTGCTGAGTTGGGAGGGGCCCTTTAGGATCATCAAGTCCAGCTCCTGGCCCTGCACAGGACATCCCAACAATCCTACCTTGTGCCTGAGAGTATTGTCCAAACATTCCTTGAACTCTGGCAGCCTTGAGGCCATGATCACTGCCCTGGGGAGCCTGTTCAGTGCCCGACTCTGGGGGAAGAGCCTTTTTCTGATCTCCCACCTAAACCCCCCCTGACCCAGCTCCAGCTGTTCCCTTGAGTCTTGTCACTGGTCATGAGAACGAAGAGATCGGTACCTGCCCCTCTACTCCCCTTGTGAGGATATTGAAGACCACAGTGAGGTCTCCTGTCAGTTTACATTCATGTCACTGATTTTTCTTGGAGTCTGATCTAAGACTGTGGAATGAACCTTAGCAAATTTCATCACCTTTGTTTTCAGAAATGCTCCATTGCCTTCTCTTACAAGGGTGGTGTATTTTAAACAAAATCCTACTGGAACAAGACAGCCTGCAGCACACAAGTTCCTCCCCAAGAAAGGAGGGGCAGAAGAGAGAAGAAATACCTGTCAAACATTACTTGCACTCCTGTTACTGCCTCTATTAGAAGACACACAGACTCTTAACTGATGATGAATGGGTCATAACCAAAAACACTGCCTCTGCCTATTGGTAGCTAAGTTAATAGAACAGTAGTTTACTGCTCAAATCTCATTTCTCTTCTTTGTGTCTTTGTTTACTTCTGTGTTGGATCATTGAGCTTATGAGGCATCTTCTATATATTGTTGGGGCAGGGCTTTTTAGTGTGCTCTCCCTAGAGAATATTAGGACTTTATTATGGGTTTTTTTCTTGTGACTCTTCAAGCTCTTCCCCTGCCTGATTCTTAGCAGCCAGTGTATAGTTTATCTAGAGTTAGTGTCACTTTCACATGAGTAAGTTGAGGTACTCAGGAATTAAACTTCTTTTCCAAAATCACCCAGCAAAGTAAATAGTTACATATCCTTGAAGAAAACGTAGAGTCCTAGTCTAGAACTCATCATGTACTGACATTGCTTGCCTTTTTCACAACGTTTCAGACAAGTACATTAACCTAACAGAGCCAAATTGGACTGAGACCAACTTTAAAGAAATCTATTTATATATTCCTTCATGGAAAAATGGCATTGAAATGTGTTTAACAAAAACTTTGTTCTGAACAAGGTCTATGGCTCTGAGCATCACAGTAGTCATTTGCCACCTGCAGTTCTGTTGCCAGGGCTAATACCTGGGACTGCAATTCAACATCATCTGTGACTCTTGGGTCTGATATTCTGAGAGTATGTCTAAACTGTGGGATCTAAAGCCAAATCTCGTGTTTGTTTGCAAACCTTCATATAAGTTTTGGGATTCTTAAGGGTACTGTCGCTTCTGTCTTCCTCTCCCTCCACAGAACTTCTTGGTTTCAGCTGGAGGAGACAGGTCCTGCTGCGTACAACAGCCTGCCCAACTGGGCTGGTTTAAGTGTTGTCTAATGATCTGAAGCACCAAAATTAAATGGATGTGTCTCAGAGTCAGAGGATGTGTGCTTCAGACATTAAAGACTCAGTCTTCTCTAGTTGAAGTTCACAGAATTTTCTTACTTTCTACTGCAGAAGTAGGTGTTGAACCAACACAAATAGAAATAGAAGCAGACTCTACTGACATCAGAGTTATGATTCAAATACTGCTTATAACTAAGAGCTCTCAGCTCTCTATTATCAGAGCATGATTCCAGCAATACAATGTGAAGGTGAAAATAGTTTCTCTAGAGCTGTCCTTAGTCTCTTTTTTTTTTTTTAAACTCAAATGAGGCGAAAGGAGCTCATGCCAGGTTAATACTCAAACCTGTTGATTTTAGTACATCTAAATTTTAGAAAAATACAGATCTGAAAAATGCACTCTCCATGAAAAACTTGACTCTTCATCTCCTATTTTTTATTATCAAAATACTACAAATGAGCAACTGTATAGTATGATTAAATGCTTGTAGTATGAGCAAAATGCTTGTTTATGAAGAGTAGAATTTGTAAAGGATGAGCTATATCTAAGGTTAGATACTGCAGTCACACTGAAGTAAATTTTTATCTTTGTCTGAGAATTATATGTTCCATTTTTCTGTTAAAAATATAAATGCTAATATCAGGGTCGTACACATTCTGACTAACTCTCTGCATATAGAATTTTTTTACAATGGGACTTAGAAACCTGTGAAATGGAATTGAAGTTTGGCAGGTGCAGTTGGAGAAAGAACTGCTCAAGCAGAGAATTTTACAGAGTTCATGAAAAATGGTTCAAGTTACAAAGAAAAAAATTACAGAGGCAGCATATTGGTTTGGTTCTTGATAACTTATTTATTTCTTTATTTACAGTGATAATACTTTGTGGTGTTGAGGTCATAATCATACTGATGCTGATCTTCCTAAGAAATCGGATCCGGATTGCTATTGCACTGTTGAAGGAAGGTAGTAGGTATGTTTGTCTGATTTTAATATATGTTGAATTTTATTAAATGATCTCTAGAATACACTCTTCTTGAGCTCCATCTTGCACTACCAAGAGCAGAAAGTTGGGGTTAAAATACAGCACTGCATTTGTTGAACCAAATAGGTAATATAAGGAATGCCAGTTACCTCTTAATGAGGTTGTGCTTAATAGAGCTTTCTCTTTTAAAGTGAGGTATTTCTTATCTCTCCACTTCTTGCCTTAAGAATACATATTGTTGTATTGTAACTGTTGGTGTTACCACATATCCTCAGTGCAAGAAGGTGTCTCAGCAGAAAAGCTAAGTGTGGTACACTGTTAATAGGAGCCTGGGACCTATAAGTGCCAACTTTGCTCTGTCACTGGATTGTCTCTGGAGTCATATACTAGTGGTAGAGGATTGGTGTTGTTTTGACTATGGCTTCTGTTTAGGAAAGACTAGGAGATTCTACTGGCTTCAATCAAACTTCTGCGTGGACAGGCATAAATCTGCAGAGAGAAACGGAGACTTCTGTGACCAGACATTGTAAGAGGGTGCAGTCTAAGATATTACTTTTTAGCTCTGAGTAAAGAAGAAAGCAGAGCAGGATATGAGAGTTGAAGGCCTAAGGGACCTCTTCATTGCATGTTCCCTGAAATCTGCATAGGCTTTGTTCACAGTGGTTCCTGTTTTACACAGTGTGAGCACTTAGTTCTTTTTTTTTTTTCCCATGGGAATATTGCAAAGCAGAAATGGACTTAGAGCTGACTGACTTAAAACATCAAGCCTTTGGATTTCATTGCAAATGAAAACGGTGTCGTAGGCCCTGAAAGCAAGGCTCTGTTCTTAGAGCACATAGAGTTAGTTCTGAGTTTGTCTACGTGCACTTGCTTGTGGTTTTCTGCCACCTCTGTTGACATTGTGGTTCCTGGGAATCAGGATTTGGGATTTTTGTCATGGGATTAAGAAATACTCAAGTTCTTTGTTTAGCCAGGTATCTGCTTCTTGTCTTATACTACTGTGCAATTAGAGCATAGCAATTAATTTAGGCAGCACTAAATTATACTCTTTTAATTCTTGTTCATTAAAATCCAGGAACACTTTTAACATTCTTCGCAACCTTTGTTCACAACCTTGACAGGTGGAAGGATTTTAGAAAGTTCATAAACTTCTTGCTGAGTAGTAATAATGTAGTTTTCCAGCAGCATGGAAAGGTCACTTGAAAGTGAACTTTTTGCTCTCATGCGTAATGAGTGAAATGAAACACTGTATGTAATTACTGTAAACCTGTCTGTAATTACAGACCATGCCCTGTATTTAGGAAGATGAAAAGTAAGGTGCTAATGACTGGAAATCAAATTATGTTTTTCAGTACCTTTTAGCTACATTTTCAAAAATACTACCATTATAATGCCAATAAGTGACTTGAAATCCATAGTTAGAAACAACAGTTGTTAATCCGTTTGTTGGAATAATAGGCCATGGTCTTAGAGGTAACTAAGAGGCCTACCAATAACTGCTGAATACAGCTAATTTGTTGTGATTATTTCTCAGACAGCATAAGGCTGTGTCCTCCTGTGTGACTCGTAATGAACTTTTTTGTCTCTGGACTCAGACAACCATCAATGTTTTGCTTGTAACCTCTGCATTGCAGGGTTTTCTTGCATTCCCCCCAGCATTTACTATGTTACCTTTAGAAACTGAGTAAATTCTTCTCCTTTTGCATTCTGGAACTGCATCCTATAAAACAAATAGCATAAGAAGTGCCACAAGTCATAGGAAATAGTACTAGACAAAAAAGCTTGTGATAACCTTACAGGGTCACAGAAAAGAAAATTTAGAGTAACAGGAAGAGTTAGCTTACAGGCATGTAAAGAGAACCATCCTGTAAGCTTCAGTGAGCAAAGCACATGCTCCCTGAATTCGCATCCAGTGAGATACCCAGCTGGAGGTGTTCACTTCTGGGATAGCAGCAGCCAGTTTACCAAGAGAAGTGGTATCAACTCCCACTTACAGAGAAGGAGCCCCTGGCAGGGTAGGAACTGGCATGCTCAAGTTCCTGCTCACTAGTCACATTCTAGGCACAAGAATTAGCAGTAGAATATCAGTCTACATATGCCTTGATATTAAAAGAAGCTCTCTAAGCTGTCAACAGCAAAAGGCAGTTACTCGTTTTGCCTGCCAGTTGTCCAAGGTGAGCACCACTTATCTACATCATGTGCAAGGAAAGTCAAATAGTTGCAGGAAGGTGTAAGTCTGTCTTGGCATTGCAAAGACAAGTTGACTGTCTCTGCCCCCGAATGCACTTAAGGCAGGAAAGTTGCTGGGAGCAGAGTTGTCAAACACGAAATAGAACAAGGTATTTTCAGGTCTGTAGGAGTGAAGGAAAAACACAGAATGAGCAGAGTGGGATAAGGACATAAAGGGTAATGTCTGCAGCAGTCAGCAAGGAGATGTCATGGAAATTGGTTAATAACTTGGGAAGAGATGGATCTCTGAAGCAGTCATGAAGAAGGAGAAAGCAGAAGACAGGCTGGAACATGGCAAATTGATAAAGTTCACTGTAGTACCATTGATAAAAGTGGAGTGGTAGAAATGACAAAGTCAAGGTTTGAAGACATAAGAAAAAAATTCCTGCAGTGTTCTGACATCCCAGGACTAGCTTAGGCTATGACTGTCAACAAGGATCTCAAAGTAAAATTTCTAGAAGAGGACTGGCAAAATGCTTGTTTCTGGAACTGTTGTAGCTTATTGATATGTTTTGTTTCTTTTATAGGGCAATTGGCTATATAATGTCTACACTGTTCTACCCGATCGTCACCTTCATACTCATTGCAATTTGTATTTCGTACTGGGCTGTGACAGCTGTGTATCCTTTTGTGTGTGTACCTACCTGGAGCAAGTCTTCTGATCTGCAAGACTAGATAATTTTATGCTATTTCACATTAATTAAACCAATTAAGAGGGCTATTTGGTCACTTAGCACTTACTCTTCTGATGCAGTCTTCCGCACTGCACATCTACGTGTGATGTGCAAATCAGACAGTGCTTTTATTAAGTTAGAAAGACCTGGACTAAAATTCGGGCCAAGGCAGGGGGATTATACAAGGCCTTGTGTACTGCATAAGGTTGACTCTAGGGGGTGAAAAGGGCCCTCAGCAAAGAGTGAATATGGTCTTTAATGTGCTGTGTGCTCTATAGGCCTGGTGTTAATGGTTTCTTAGTTAACTGGAGGTAAAGTGGGTTCTGTGTGTGTTTTGTTCAGAAGCATGTGAGAAAGGAGTGAGAGAATATACAGTGCACTGTCTTCTCTGAATTGCCTAACAGCAACCACTGTATGTTCCTGAATAGCAAGGGTTTGGTAAGGATTTAAAAAGGGGAAAACTGCTATTTGAAAACCAGTTGTTATTTCATGTGCAAAGAGGATCAGTTGTTGCTGGACAACAGGACAGTGTTAATTCATCCTTATGCTCTGTATCTACTTCTGCTAAAATACAAGAACTACTGCATAGTCTGCCTTGTCAAAGATAGATGTGGAGGAGAAATGGGGACAATTTTCAAGGTTATGCCCCCTGCCCATTCTGGTCAGGGGTTATTACAGCTCCAGGTATGAGTTTGCCTTAGTTCTCTAAGTAATGAGAGTACTTGGTCTTGTCTGTCAACTCTTCAGATAACATCTCTGCAGAGCAAGAGCAGTTTTTTCTGTTACCTACATAAGTTCTTTAGAGTTGAAGTTCGTTAGAGTTGAGTTCTGCGGAGTTACCCACTGCAGAATCCTAGGTTGCTCAAAAACCACAGTTCTGTGATTCCTCCTTAAAATATTTCATTCAGTTTTCTGGCCACATCAGGAGAACCTGTGTATAAAGTAATGGCTAATCAAACACTGTGCAAGTATGCAAACCTGACTTGTGACCCGGAGGTAAGTGTAGCAAATAGTAATTTTTAATTAGTAATACACTAAATATAATTTACCTATAGTGAGAGCTATACAAATTGCATTTCTTAATCACTCTTAAATGCCGTGCTAGTAAAAAATGTGCGTATTTTCAGTAATGAGTCCCCATGTTAAATCTGAAAATATTACCTAGTGGTCAGATAACACTTCTTTGTTTTACAGACATAAACTAGTTTTTCTGCTAAACTGTCCTGTAAATGTTAACCATTCTAATTTACAGGGTGAGAAAGGAAGAGACAGAAATACAATTTTATTGGAAAGGTGTTCTTGAATTTGTGAGGAGTCTGTTTTTTGGTCTTCCAAAGGCAGTGGTAAACTTAGAAAGCTGCACCTCAAACTTGCTCAAGGACTAGCCATGATTTGAAGCAGAAGCTTAGCTTCTTCTGGCACAGTAATTACCTTTATGAAGCTCCAAAAATATTTGTCTGGGTTTTTTTTTAAATTTTGCCTTTGGTCGAATGTTTTTACTTGACTGTGGGTTTGAATTGAAGGATTCTTTAAAAACTAGAAATATTTATCAAATGTTATGCACCAGGGGAAAAATAACCCCATGCACCAGCACAGGCTGCAGGTGACCTGCTGGAGGGCAGCTCTGGGGAGAAGGACCTGGGGATCCTGGTGGACAACAAGCTGTCCCTGAGCCAGCAGTTTGTGCTGGAGGCCAAGAGGTGCTTCAGGAAGAGCATTTCCAGCAGGCCAGGGAGGGATCCTGCCTCTCTGCTCAGTCCTCTGAGGCACATCTGGAGTGCTGTGTCCAGGTCTGGGCTCCTCAGGACAAGAGGGACATGGAGCTCCTGGAGCGGGTTCAGCAGAAGCTGTGGAGATGATGATGGGAGACTGGAGCATCTCCCTGACCAGCAAAGGCTGAGGGAGCTGGGGCTGTTCAGCCTCGAGAGGAGACACAGCCGAGAGTGGCCCTCATCTCCCTGTCTGTCGGCATCTGCAGGGAGGGGGCAGAGCATGGACCAAACTCTGCTTTGTGGTGCCCAGCAGTGGGACAAGAGGCAATGAGCAGAAGCTGATGCATTAAATTTCATTGTACTGCAGTGGTGATGCACACCCTGCTGATGTCTGAATACTACAAAAGAAAGGAATTAGAATTGATCTGGTTTCATTTCATGTCCAAACCAAGCAAATGCGTGAAATGAATACTAGAAATAGGGAAAAGTAATTCGATGTAAAGATTACTCCTTTTTTTAATAGTCTCAGATACATAAGCTAAGTTGTGACCACATCCACAGTTCGTATTAAATTGTATAGCTCAGTTTTTCATTTCAGCTGTAGCGATTTATCTGAACATCTAATTTGGCCTCTAGTTTTCAAAAAAAAATTTTTTTTTTAATTGAGCAGATTTTTTCTAACAAAGCATTTATATATCTTAAAAGTAGATTTCTGAAATTCAAATTCCATTTAATCGAGTTTCAGGTATGTGGTGAACAGCCCTTTTTGCCAACACCTAGTTTAAAGTTGTCTTTGCATAAGACTGCTTAAGTCTAGAGGTTACGTAGTTTGCAGTTTTGAATGAGCTAATGAAACATCAGAGTTAGGTTATTTGTATTAACCTGCTAAACTTCAGAGGCTGTGTACATAGAATTCATTGCTTATGATTGTGTTGTTTACTTTTCTTTCTATTTAGACTTTTAACACAACCAATGTGACTAAATTGTGCCCAGGTGCTCAGTGTACTTTTGCTTTTTATGGAGGAGAAAGCCTGTACCATAAGTACATCTTCATCTTCCAGTTAGCCAATGCCTTTGTCTTTCTCTGGCTGGTGAACTTTGCAATTGCACTGGGTCAGTGTACCCTTGCTGGTGCCTTTGCCTCTTATTACTGGGCCTATCGAAAACCAGCTGATATTCCACTGTGGCCACTCTTCTCTTCATTTGGACGAGCAATACGGTAAGACTGTGGAGCTGGATGTGAGCTTTCTCATGTATCTAGGGAAGCCAGTCTTAGAATATCAGATGAAAATGATTAGTCAGCATTATGGTTTAATCTTGGTGGCAGTCAAACCCCCCACAGCCACCTGCTCGCTCCTCCACAGTGAGATGGAGGACAGAATATAAAGGGTGAAAATGTGAAAACGTGGGCTGAAATGAAGACAGTTTAATAGGTAAAAGAGAGCTGCATGCACAAGCAAAGCAAGGAATTCATTCCCCATTTCCCACAGGCAGGCACGTGTTCAGCCATCCCCAGTATAGCAGGGCTTCTTCATGTATAGCAGTGACTTGGGAAGACAAACTCCGTAACTCCAAATGCTCCCCTCTTACCCCTCCTTCCACCAGCTGTTACTGCTGAGCACCACACACTATGGTGTGAGGTATCCCTGGGGTCATTTGGGGTCAGCTGTCCTGGCCATGTCCCCTCCCAGCTCCTCATGCAGCCCCAACCTGCTCACCAGTGGGGCAGGGTGAGGAGCAGAGCAGCCCTTGGTGCTGTGCAAGTGCTGCTCAGCAGTGGCTAAAACATGGGTGTGTTATCATCACTGTTCTGGTCAAAAATCCAAAACATAGAATGGCACTATGAAGAAAACTAACTCTAGTGCATCCAAAACCAGCACAATCAGGAAGATGTAGTTATTAGGGGAAGGCTGAATCCTGTAGCCCTACAGCACCGAAGCTACTGCAGCTCCCTGCCCCTTTGTCCAACCAGTTGTAACGCTGAGCAAGTACTCCCAGTAGACACACACACTAAATAGATTTATACAACACATGTATACACAGATTGAGAGACAGACACAGCACTCACAAACACCCAACAGCACCAATGGCTTCATCCTGTTCTCTGTGGTGGATCAGGATGAAGGTCCATTAGTTTTATGTAATTCCCACTAATGGACCTTCCTCCACTTCTGATTTTATTTGTATATACATACACACGTGCATACATATATCTGTGTACATATGCATACATGTGACATCACAGTCAAATATTTTGTTTTTAGATACCATACAGGTTCGCTGGCATTTGGAGCCTTAATTCTTGCAATTGTCCAGCTTATTAGAGTAATACTGGAGTACCTGGATCACAAACTGAAAGGTGAGGTTTATGAATCTGCTCTAAGTTGTTAAGACCTTCCTTGCTAAATTACTTCCTTACTTTCCCAAGCTGTTTTTTAGCAATGAAAAGAGATTAATTCCACATTATCCATTGTAGTTTCTTTTGAAGCCAGTAAATTTGTGTTGATTTACTCAAACTGAGTCTGTGTTCTTGAGAACTTAATGCAAAGTTCAGATGGGATATGAGTCTGATCTAATTGAAAGCTAGTGAGCTAAATTTGGTTGAGAGGGTCCATACCCAGAAATAAAGAAATAATGTCACAATTTAAGATCTTCCTCAATAGCTTTCTACATTCTGAAGACTGTTCATGAGTTCTGTGTATGATGTACTCTCTCCTGCTCTTTTCAGGTGCTCAGAACTCCTTCACTAGATTTCTACTCTGCTGCCTCAAGTGCTGTTTCTGGTGTTTGGAAAAATTCTTAAAATTTATAAACAGAAATGCCTACATCATGGTATGTGCCATGTCTGCATGTGGTCTCCCCTATCTAGGACACTAAAATATCCTAGACACTACTAGTTGATCAGAAGCCAGCAGTACTTGAATCTGCTGAATAAATAAGGAGATTTATGGGAGTTTTCAGTACATACATGTAGTTCTACCATGAAAAAGTAAATTTTTTTTTTCCTTCTAATTTCAGTTTCTTTTTATTCCTATATTTGTCCATCACCCTCACCCCCAAAATAAGTGGGAAGGGATGTCATAACTGGTTAATTCCCCCTGTAATTCAATAATTGATATCCTGATTTCAACAGGAATGTTAGCTTATTTCATATTGCACATTGGTGACACTTCTGTTTGGAGTCGATATTTGAATAAGGAGGTCAGAAGGCGTGTAATAATTGTGTTTCTACCTGGAAGTTAAAAGCACAAATTCTACTAGCAACAGCAGTGGTACTTCTCTCAAATAAGCCTTAGCTTCCAGATACGAGAAGTTTGAAAATTTTGTATAAATTACATATACAGATTTCAGCCTAGGATGTTCTGGCTTGAAGCAATTTCAGTGATTGAATGGTATGGTCACAGACATCTTGTCTCAAAGGAGGTGGCTGTAATGGGTTCACTACAACCTGTGTCGATGCAATTGATGTTTCAAATTATTGGCATCTTGAAGAGGAAGTGGGTTTTTTTGACAGTCTTCTTTACAGTTCATAAACTAACTGAGCTGAGAGCTGTTCTAGTGTATCTTACCCTTGTGGACACTATTCCAGGAAGAAGTGGTTTTGTTCCTGAATAACTTTAGCTGCTTTACTTTGTGCCAACTTCTTCTGCAGTGAAAGCAGCATCAGGTCCAAGGAGGTAACTACAGTGGTCAGCTCACTTCAGCTCTACATGTGCCTATTCTTTTCCACTGACTATAAATCTAGTGTAGGTAACTAGCAAAGGTAGAAGAATCTCTCAACAAGTACCTTTTTTGCTCTGCTTGGCAAACTAAGTACGAGTCTACTACCTGCAAGATCACAAGGGGTGGCATGCTCATCAAGGTGATTTGAAGGGGAAAGATGGATGATATTCTGTCCCAGCCTGATGGGAAGCATTGAGAAGTAGCAGATGACTAAGGAGTGTTTTATGTTCATCTGAGTTTCAAGGCCACATATTAGGGAGAACTATGCATTACGTGCAGTAAGATCCTGGCATACGAGGAGGTATTGTAATTATTTAAAATACTTAACAGCTACTATTACTTTGCAGATTGCCATATATGGTAAAAACTTCTGCACCTCGGCAAAGGAAGCATTCTTTTTGCTCATGCGGAATGTGGTGAGGTAAGGGGCTATTTCCCAGTCCTTGGAAATGTCAGGAGTTCCTGCTGTTGCACTCTGTGGACACACTTCTGTCCTCTCCTATATCTCTTCCAAATACTGAGTGCTGCTTGTGTCCTCAGACATGGCCCTCACTTCTTACACTCAGTGTGTAACAGCAGGCTGTCCAGTACAGTAACCTATGCAGAGTTGATGTAATCTCATGGTTTTGTTGTGATTGCTCCTTTAAATTCCTAAGTAGTACCTAAGTACATTGTAATAATGCCTCCAAGAAACAAGTGAGCCTCTGAGAGGAGATCTGCAGGTACACGGGAGTGGGGTGCTCATCATCTGCCATATGTTTGTTTTTTAAGCTTTGGTCCACTTGGTCTGAGAAAAGGAAAGTCGAAAAACCTAAGTCTTCAGATTCATTCAGAAATCTTATGAGGTGTTGGAGAGTGGAAGTAAAGAAGATAGACTACTTCCCTTTTAAAAAGATTGTGTTTAACATACTCAGATCTCCTCTGATGCTGGGAAATTTCCTGTCCCTTTTCTCCACTACCGGGTGTGCTGCCAAACTCCCTGTTCTCATCAGTACTTTCCTTCATTGCTCCTGGCTCCTGCTTTGCTACTGTAAGATCAAAAAATAATGGGAGAATAACTTAGGAGCAGGCCATATTGATGCAATAGCACACAGAATCACAGAATGAACTAGGTTGGAAAAGACCTTTAAGATCATCTAGTCCAACCTATGACCTAAAATCTAACTACCAAGCAAGAGATACAGTAAAGCTGGTTAGGTGATTTAAATCATTAAGTGAAGGAGTAGGAGGAGGAGAGGAATGGAGGGGAAGGCTGAAAGAGGAAAGTGGAAATGATGCTTAAGAAAGAAGAGGAAAGGACTGGAGATGGGAGAATGGAATACCTTCACTGTGTTACCCTGCACTAATACCAGGACGGTGATGTCCCTACTGTGTAATGCCTGTGCGATAGAAAATAGAGAAGCTGCCTTTATTTCCTTACAGAATATCACCTCTCTACCCTTTATGATTTTGGTCTTAATCAGTAAGAACAATAGTTAAAAGCTAGGCATATAATTATGTTGTTTCAAATAAAGATGTTTTTATCTTGTATATTTTGCTAAATCTGAATTCTGACAGGTTAATGATGATTTGTCTCTTTAGTACTTCTTAACGTTTATTTGTCACAGTAGTCAGTGCTGTATATTACCATATCGATAATGGTAATGTGGCCTTCAGTGCTGTCAAGAGGTTGATGATACAAAGTTCATTTTTCATCCCATTATTTACTTGCAGTTTCTGATTAGACAGGCTGGCAGGACATTGAGCAGAAACTCCCTGCTGTGCTTTCAATGAGAGCTGCAGATTTATTGTCAGCTTTTCTGTCTACTTTCTTTCATCTGTGATTATCTTCCTGCTTTGAGATCTTCTGCCTTCGGTGTTGTACTATGATAACTTAAAATAGTAGATTTGGCATGTTATGAGGTCATGAAAGGAGGCCAGATAGGACCAAGTGAAAAAGAGGCCTACCAGCAATCTACATAAATACTGCTTTTTGTTTTGATATGTATTTCACTTATTCTGGCCTGGCTTGTCTGTGCCCCTAGAAGAAAGGCTGAAATAAAAGTATTTTGAAGTTTTGGGTTGGTTGTTTTTTTTTTTTAAACCAGATTGAGCAATAAACAGTCTTCATGTCAGTTCTGTAGCAGCATTGCTACATTAAGGCCTTACTCAACAAAGGCTCAGTGCTTTTTTGCCTCCTGAGATTATGCTGTAGCAACACCCATCTCAGCACTGCCTGTCTGTGTTGCTGTGTTGTCAGCCTGTAAAACCAGCAGAAGACAGCTTCTGGTAATGTTTTGCAGTTATCCATAGGTTTAAGGAGAAAGAATACAAGTGTCTGGTTTGTGATGATTATGTATCGTTTGTCCTTTGCTAAACAGGGTTGCAGTTCTGGACAAAGTTACAGACTTCCTTCTATTCCTGGGGAAAATCCTTGTTGCTGGTGGTGTAGGTAAGCTAGTCGATTTTTTTCTGAATTGTGTGTTCTATTTTCTGGTACCACAAAAGCATGCCTGCCATATTCATATATGCTTAGTCAGCAGCTGGAGGTTCTCATTGGGCTGACTATTTGGAAGTCTGTTCCTGTGTTTCTAAGTGCTAGATTGAACTAAAACCGTTTTTCTTCTTTTTGCCCTTTCTCCCCCATGCCCAGTGCCTGGTTTGCCTTGACAGTATCTTTTCCATAATTGCTTTTACAGCTCTTGCATGTGTGGCTGTTGCAAGGACTTCTGCAGCCATAGCATCATAGTTGAATCAAACCAAAGTCACATCCAATAAGTCAGCCACAGTCAGTTCTCCTTTCATAAGTACTGAACAAAATTGCAAATGAGATTCACCTGGTAACAGACAACTGCCTACAAGATGTGGTGGTACAGGTCTGCAGGAATAGTCCTGAAGCTCTGCTGTATTCGAGCCCATTGTAGCTATATAATGCTATATAATGCTATAGCATTATAGCTATAGTAAAAGAAATAGAATATTTCTAGCATCCTTATAGGGTTTTCTTAGTTTTCAGTAAAGATCAAGTAGATTATTCATGGTTTTCTGTGACAGAAAAGTGTTTTTCTTTTTTTTAAATTAAACACTTTCACAAATTCAAGTTGGCAGTGTTCTGTTGCAGTTTTGCCAAATTGTCACAGCGGTTTCAAAAAACTGTTTTACAAATGACTGTATTTTGTATACTTTCAAAGTTAACTACTTAATTATATTTTAATCAAAGGTAAAACTAGTACCAAGAGCTGATCTAAAATATTTTGTCATCACTGTAGAATTACATTATTTATTAATTTTGCTGTTAAATTCAGTAGAATGGTGAAACAAAATAACTCATTAAAGTCTTTCTGGGCCCATGAATATCTTTATGGTAATTGACGAATTTATGTATCTGTTCTGTTAGATAGTTAGTATTGAAGAATGTATTGTTTACAAACTTTTATTGAAACCAGCCTTGGATCTGTTGTCTGTCTTACCCATTCTTTCGATCCTGGGAAATCAGAGCTAGCATGGGAATCACTAATTGCCTGTGCTTCTTGCAGGTGTTCTTGCATTCTTTTTCTTCACACAGAGAATACCAGTCTTTGCACAGGAAGTACCAGTGTTAAATTACTACTGGGTACCATTGTTGGTAAGGCAACCATTTAATCTCCTGAATACTTGGGGCAGTTCGAGGTGCTCAGACTCCTCAGGACATGGTCTTGTAACAGCTTCTTTAGTCAGCTTCCCAGTGGCATAGTATCCACTCAAGTGAGGACTGATCTGCTGCACTCCAGTCCTTGGGATCCTTCAGGCAGAAGTGGCACTGCAGTGACTCTGAATCTTCAGAAAAATTAGGTTTCACATCTTGTCAGACTTCCCAGACACCAAGACACTGATGACAGTACAGCTTCTAATGGAAGGCACTTGCGATGCATCTCTCTCCTTTTGTAGAACCCCCTTAAACTTCAGAACATCTCCAGAATGAGTGGTTCTTGAAGGAGTTCAGAATATTTTTGGCATATATTCTCCTTTGAGGTTGAAGTAGTTCCAATTTGGAACTATTTACAGCTGGAAAACTAGCAGCTACTACATGGTAGAATGCAGTGTCTTGAACCTGTGATCCCTGTCCATGGCAGTAGTAACCTTTGGTAGAAATACAGAGTGGACATTAAATTCTTCTAAATTTGCTTAGCAGACTAGGCTTCTGACTTGTGTTAATACTACCACACTGGTGCTGAAAGAAATTTGGGGGTTTATTGTCGTTTGTTTTTTGTAGACCGTCATCATTGGCTCCTACCTAGTTGCACATGGGTTCTTCAGCGTCTATGCAATGTGTGTCGACACGCTTTTCCTCTGCTTTTGTAAGTACTATGTTTTCTTTCAATAATACCTGCAAGTCGTGGAAAGAGGAGTAGAAAATCACCTTATCCATTCCTTACAGAAGTCTGGTGACGTACTAGCAGACTGTATGAAAAATAACCAACAGCTTCTTTTCATATTGGCTCTGTGATACGGTCTTCCATGCTTTATTATTCAAATTTAATTACTTTAAGAAGTATAAGGTAGCTTTATGGTTCATGGAGTTATCTGGCTTTTGTTTTTCAGATGTTCCTTAAATTTCATTAAGTTTGCTTCTAGGTGCTTTGTGAAGAGCCCTGTACAGTATTGATTTGCTTAAGCGTCTTGATAATAACAAATATATTCTTTGGTATATAGGTGGTACTTTGTTTTCAGTTTAATAACTCTGAACAAAGTAGTATGCTGAATTACCTCAAAGATTCTGTAAAATACCACTTGAAACTATCTGTCTCTTGGACTCACAATAGCAAACAATCATGGGCCCTATCAAGGGGACTACTGTTCAGGCTGTCCAGTCAGAGTACTAAAATCACAAAAGAAATCTGTTGGTCTTGAATTAGGATATGATTATAAGAAGCAGGTGTCCTTAGCATGTAGTACTTTCCATGTGCTGTATTTTTCTATAATGAAAGTCATTCTGGTAGGTCCCAGTAGAAGTTAGTTACATGATAGTGATTGTTCTTGCAATTGGCAAATTATTTGATAATACTAAGGGAAATAGTCATAGGCTTGATCTTTCATATGTATGCACTATGGGTTGCTGGAGTGAGGTAAGCATGGTAATAGTGATTCTTTAAACACTCACTTTAACCTCGCTTCCCTAGAAACTGAGGTTAGCAGGGATTCTGGAAAAACAGCATTGCCGAAGAATCACAGGAACAAGATCAGTTAGGAAACTCAAAACTGGTATCTAGTTGAGAGCTACATCCTATTTATCTCATGTTATGGACTTTGGTTCTAAGCAAACATGAACACAGGCAGATAGCACTAGTAACACTCAAAGAAATAAGCTAAACCACAAATAAATAAATAAATAAATAAATAAATACTGTTACTTATTTGTTTATTTTGTTATTTAGAACGAAATGGACTATAGCAAGTTTGTTGGTGCACTCAAAAACGAAAAGGTTTTCTTTTTAGTTTATTCCAAAGACACATGGTATATATTGCCACGGAGATATACTAAGATTTGCCTCCTCTAGTATCTTTGGCCACTCCTTACAACTCAGACTCTCGTTTTGGCTCTGCAGATCCAGCTGTCTGCAGGGTTGCAGTTGCAGTGACTATGCTTCACTGACAATCCCTCCCGATTGCCCATTGGTGTGTAATTGTTCACTGGTCTGTCACTGCTGCATGGCACGAACTGGGCTGAACCCTGACTAGTGATTTAGTCATGACCTTCTGTAGGAAAAAAAGAAATGTCTGCCTTGTTGTTTTAGATTCATATTCTGTTCTGCTTCCCATGCTTCCATTCAGTAACGAACAATAGATCAGATAGAATATTATTCATTCATGGTAGCAGGTTTTCAAATGAACTTTATCTTAGGCAGTGAAAAATGGTCTAGTTTTAGAAAGTGCTTAAATCCATGGCTGTCTTTGTGACACACGTTCTAGCGAGAGGTTTCCAAAATGCCAGGGTTCAGTGGAGGAATGAGAGTTTCGGAAAATTTCCACCTATACTGCCTACGTATACAAAGATCTGGAGAATAAAAAGAATATATTGTTATCATTTTAAAATGGCAAGATATTTGTGTCTCTGCATCATGTAAAACCTCTTGTGGTTTGAGAAAATAGAAATTTTATAATGTCCTTCATCAACTTAATAGTACAGCTAAATTACCTTGAGGTTTTTTTAATGTTGGGTCTTTTGCTCTCTCCTTTTTTCAATTGTTTGTGTCTCTGTGTGTGCGGTTGTACTGCTGTTTCCTTTTTTGACTGCTTTTGCTGTGTAAATTCAGGTGAAGACCTAGAAAGAAATGATGGATCTACAGCAAAACCCTACTTCATGTCAGCTAGTCTCCACCGAATTCTAGGGAAGAAGAAACTAAGCCCTAAGAAGGCAGTGGGATAACAAACACTAAACCTCAACATCAAAAAGTGTCACTTTTAAGCAAAACGTGTATAAAGTAGGCAAAAGTAAAAACTGTAAATGATGCTTCTGGTTAATGGGTGATTCTTTTTTCCTTTTGCTTATTAAAAAAAAAAAAAGAGCAACATTGGCAACATTTAACTAGTTTAAATGCTTAAACTAATAGCTGTGAAAACAAGGCCACATTTTAGTTTATAGAGTGCCTATGAAAAGGAAAATGTAAATTTGAAACTTTTGTAAGTATATAATGATGTTTTAATAACTTTTGTAATACAACTTGCTGCCTTAGATGACAGCAGTTTTGATAATGTTTCTTCTTATAAGTGTATATTTGTAAAAGAAATTCAGGCAATTTTTTGAAAGCACTAACATATAACCTAATTAGCCATAAAAAAAAATAGTTTGAGACTCTAATGAGGAGATGGTACTAAATTTGTAAATATGGTGCTATGATTGTATTTTTTTGTACAAGCTGCTTCACAGCTATTTAAACTGTGATTATACATGCATTAATGATTCCCTACACTGTAAAATGTAGTGATATTTTAATCACATCCACAACTGCATCTTTTAAGACGTAATGGTACCCTGCAGGTCCCAAAGAAGGTAGTCAGAAAAGCCTTCAGTTGATGCTGCTTAAAGTGAAGTTTTCTGAGAGTTGTGCTTAAAGATTATATAACTGAGAGAAGGTCCCACTGCAGTTGAAGTGATTTGTGGTTCACACAAATGAGGTTTCATCTGGTACAAGATGGTGAATGTATAATTTTTAGCTGATGTCTAAGAGAGATGCACATGTGTTGGTATCCCCCTATCTCTGACAAGTCTCTGATAGTGTTCTGTTACAAGAAAGTTGAGCTTCACTGAAAGGAAAACTAAATGCAGTCTTTTTTTTCATTGAAAGAAAGTCTTTGCTCTGTGTGTGTGCACAAGGAGTTCCATTGCCTCTGCCTGGCTTAGAAGGGCTCCTGCCAAGCCATTGGAATGACCGTGTGGGTGCAGAGGTCCAGGGCTGCGCTTCCTGCACATCTCCATGCTCCCAGTGGCTCACACAGCAAGGTACTAGGACATTTAACTCAAGTTATCTCATGATACAGGATGAATTATTCAACTACTGAGAGATGGTCTGAAAGATTAAGTTTGCTTTTTGATTGTTAAATTTGCCCAGTCATTAGTACAAAGTCATTAATACACCTGTTGGTAGAAAGCACATTAACATTTGGTGTGGTTTATGACCCTCCCAGTAGTGGAACTGTCACTGTGGTTAAGTAACAGCTCTGCTGATGGAAAAAGTCTTTACACTGGAGAGTTTCTCAAGTCTGTTACTGCCAAGACTGAGCTAAAAAGATTTTAATTTATTAGTCTCCTGGGGGAGCCAAGGACCCAGCCATACTAAGACCTGCCCCTAGTTTTCATGGATTCCAGTGTACTGAAGAAGTTATTCCAGTACTGTCCACTTTCCAGGAGTGGCATGTGCCATACATTTGCCAGTTCTGTGACAGGAGTTCAGCACCTGGAAATACTGTTCTAACCCTAGGAATCCGTTGGTGTCACAAAAAGAAATGCAAATTCTTTTCCAGATTATTTGAAGGCAAGTTTCTTCATATTTTCTGGGGAAAATATACTGACCATCCACATCCCAATGGGATTTTGCTCTCCAGCTTACAGCTCTGGTTTGTGATGACTGTGATCACTGCAAAGGCAGTAACACTGTCCTTCGTGCCATAGGTCTGGGGTCATGTTGATACACAAGTGACCACCATCCACACGCTTGCAGTCGTGGGCATGGTGAGATCTTGAAATTCTGTGACCTGAGGTGCAGGTGGGAGTGTCCTCGTAAGCTTTCTCTGTGGTCCAGTGGGTGCTGGAGCCCTTTTCCCTGAAGCAAAAATGAGGGGTTTAGTTTAGGACTCAAATAATGTAAAATAAAGGCATATGGTTTCAAATGTAAATACTGATTATAGGCACTTTCAGATTTTGGTAACCCCTCCTGAGATAACCTAGAGTAAATTTGACTTTCAGAAAGGACTCAGAATCCTACCTTCGGGGGAAAAAAAAGGCTCCTGAGGGATGAAGTTTTTCATTATCATCCTCATTATCATCAGCAGCAACAGCATTAGCATTCCTTTCTCATTGTGTGCATGGCATGGAATACACAACCACCCCATGATTCTATTTTCTGAGAATTAAGTCAGTACCTTTAGGGGTGTGTGTAACCATTCCGTGATTAAAGAAGCTGTTGGTCTCATTACAATTCATGTTCTAAAGATTTATTTTTTTTTAATACTACTGATTAATTTTCAGCTAAAGAAACTGCATTACATAATCTATGTTTCTACTGGACTTGAGTGTCTTACTGGGAGCTCAACTGAAAAGGCATATTTCTGAATATAGCTTGCTTTTTTATCATATGAATGTAACCACAGAGTTTATTAGGAATAAAACATAATAGAAATAGTATACAGTTATTTGATTAGAAAACTTTTGTAATAAGCCTATGCATTTACTAAAGGAATTTCTAAAAGTGAAAGTTTTAAATTGTATTATTATTTATATATGGTAAAAAAAAATATATATGTGTAAATTTGCTCCTCTCCCTGTTTTGTGAAAGTATTTAGAATGTAACTGATCATGGTTTCTGAGAAGAAAATTTAAAAGCCATTTTCTTATGATACAATTACGAGAACTGTGAACATACAAAGCAATACCATGTAGATTTTTTAATCAATAAATTCAGTAAGTAAATAGTAATTATTTAATATTAAGATTGGCTTTCTAAAAATAAATTGCTAGTAATTACTAAGTCAAAATTAATGCAAGTATTTACTTGGGAAAGATTCACCCAAGATGTTTCACGACTATCTTATTGTAACAGTTCCTAATTAATCCTGTGGGCCAGAGTCTGCAGATGTGCACCACAGAGGAGGTACTAGTATTGACATTTATGAATTTGGACATTTACTTTGTTACTTGGTTTAGTATAAAATTCAAAATTCCATTTTTTACTTTAGAGAGTGGAACACGGTAAAATACATCATGTGCTTTGCTGCTGAGCCCCCCCGGGCACAGTGCCCACAGTGCCACCAGCTGGCGCTGGTTCTGTGTTTGCAGTGCTGGATGGAGGGGATGGGAGAACCCAGAACCAGCAGGCTCCCGAAATGCTGAGGGCCATGCCAGGGTCAGGGTCACGAGTCAGGGTCATGCAAGGCACCTTCTCCCTGGGAGGAGCTTTGGAAAAGCAGGTGGCTCTGAAGAAAGACCCTTTTACATGAGTAGAAAAAAAGAACATTCTCAGGATGGCTTACAAGCAGAATGTAGAAACTAAGACAGTAGAAAACACCTACTATCACATCCATGTAATCACGTTTGTTTAGTTCGATTTGGATTCTTTGTATCTCCCTAAATCATATTACTGGATGGCTTTCATTTACATGTTGTATACCAAAGTTTTAATGTCAAGCCTTCAAATTTTGTAAAAAAAACCAACCAACCAAACAAAAGCAAAACAAACAAAAAAACCCCACAGAAACAAAACACAGAAACAAGAGGATAGGATCATTTCTTCTGCTGAGGGTTTTTTTCCAAACAGTATTCAGCAGATGATTCTTGGGTGATCCAAGGATGCTGAATATTCTTTTAAATGTTAGTATTTAATGAAATATTTTACTATTTGCATGTTCTGCTGTAGAACGGGAAAAATATTTTGGTGGATGCAATGTCAGGCTGATTCTAGAATAGTCAGTAAGTGTTCTTCCACGAATGGACTGTCGGAGAAGTGATTATGAAGAATAAACTGACTGTTTTTTAGTAACACAGAATGTCTCCCTTTGACCAGTTGCTCAGCCTGGACAGCTGTGTCCTTGAAGACAAAGTGCCTTACTGGCTGTTACTTTACCTGGCTTACATTTTGAAATTCATTTATACCATGTAGACTACAAAACAGAAAAGGCTAGAGAGGAAAACCAACACTCTATTTCAAATTAACTAACAAAAAAATGAACTGTAGGAAGAATGTCAGGTGTGTTTGGACTGTGTGATGCAGCACCCATCATTTCCCTGTTGCGTTGTCAGATTATGAAAGTTGATGGTGTGATCCAGGAGAAAACATTACAATAGTGTTGCAAATAAATGAAAACAATGCAAGACTGTTCCATTTTTATACAGTAGATTTTTAAAATAGCTTTAATTTGTGCTATAGTGGACTTCTGAGTAGGGCCTATTCTGCTTTCTGTTACAATGATCATGCGTGTTGTACCTGTGTGACTGTGAGTAGAACTGGGCTCTTGCTACTTACAACAGAAAGAATAAAGCTAACAATTACATATATATTACTGTAATACATCTATTTGCGTGTTTATAAGCATAAAGTTCCTTCTCCATTTCAAGACTGATAATTTCCTATTCTGGAAACGTTTTATAAATTGTTCTAAATTTTTAAACTTTTGATACAGGCAATGATTTTTGGGGTAATATGTAATTTGTACTACACTGTAAACAATTAGAAGATAAGTGTTTCTTCAGGTTCAAGTAACACTAGTGCTACTATTAAAATTGTCTGTTACTCTATGCTACAAAATGTCCACATGCATTTGTCCCAAATAATGAGTTTTAAAACCATAGAAATGGCTCTTTGAGGTTTAAGAATGAAAGGTAGGTTACTGTTTCATTAATATGATTCTTAAGATTATATTGTTTTGCCAAAACTGAATTAACATGAGCACGATGATTTGAGCTCTAAACCCTGTTGCTTCTGCTATGCAGAAATAGAAACCTATTGTTTAAATTTCTTTGATAACGGAAGTGCTTAATTTTGTTGTTACTTCACCGTTTTGCAGTTTTTGGGGATTGTTCTAATAAAGATTTCGATATAAGCCAGAGTGCGTGTGCACCGCGCCGGGCTGTACGCGGGGCTGTGCGGGACGGGACCAGGGGGCTCTGCCGAGCGGGGCCGGGGGGCGGCTCCGGCTGCGCTGGGGGCGGGGTGGGCCACACGGGGCGCGGTTTGGTGCCGGCGGGATGGAGGGCGAGGTTTGGTGCCGGCGGGCCGCAGGTTGGTGCTGAGGGCATGTAGGGTGAACGCTGCTGCGTAGGAGCGGAGCAGAGGAGGCACCGGGAGGGGCCGCTGCCGCTGCTTCTGGCTGGAGGGGAATTCTGGGGTTTATTTATGGAGGATTGTTATGCTTTTTCATTTCAATTTAAATTTTTTGAGCCATGTAATAATAAACCATATTGGTTTTTATCTGAACCTGAATTGAGATCTTGTATAAAGCTAGATTATGTCTGAAATGATACCATGGAACTCAATAGAAATCTTTTTTGGAGTTTAAGACGCTCACAGTCATGTTTTCCCCTGTCTTTGTGAGAAGTGAAGAAACCTTTACTGTACACCATGAGTTGGCAGAGCATCACAGGCAGATGACTCCCCATCTGGCCAGGGGCTTGTTTCGTACGTTTTTCTGAAGGACAGGAAAGGAAAAAGGCCACCACCAAACCCCATGCAAAAGCTTTGGAGGGATGGGGATGGATTTCAGCAGAGTGGAGCAATTATTTAGAGTCGGGACAAAGGAAGAATTTGGACTCGAGGTTAAGGTATGCCTTGTAAGTCATTCCATATGTGAGGAGCCTTGTCTGAAGTTGCTTCTGGCATTCAGCATTCCCTGCAATGAGACCTTGAATTAGCAAAGCAAGTTTTTGAATTAGCAAAGCAAGCTGGTATGGCTGTGTGTTTGGGATTCAGTGGCTGCATTGTGAATAGGTGCATACACAAAATCTCTGTACACATAGTTGCAGCATATATAATTTAAGGGAAAATGACCATGTATGAGGCTTATACCATAGGATGCTATTTCTTAGGAAGGGTTAAATGATACCAGTATTGCTGGGGAGACTGGTTGGTTTATGCTGTCCAGTCCCTGGCTGTGAGTAGCCGTACTTGTTCAGCCCAGGTCTGTGCCACAAGAGGTGGTAGGCAGCTGCTGGAAAAGGGAACTTGTGACAAAGTTGTAGGTTTGATCCCTCTATGGGCTCTTCACCTAAGAGTTGGACTCGATGATCCTTGAAGATCCCTTCCAACTCAGAATAGTCTGTGATTCTGTGAAAGCAAATGCATATGGAGAGGAGAATGACACAGCCTAGGAAGTTTAGATGTGAAGCAGTTCAGTCCAAACTAAACAATGAAAGGCGAACAAGCAAAAGTGATCTTCAGGGAAATATTGGTGTTCCCTGAGCCCAGGTTAGCAGGTAGACTGACTGAGACCGTGCCACATGGGAAGAGGTACATTACAGTTGCTTGGAAGAGAAAAAAGACACTGCTGTTCTATGGTAAATCTCCATGAAAGCAGTTTTGTTTCCCTTTTATTTGTTTTGGGGTTTTTTCTTTTTAACATTTAATCAGATGGAAATTTGGCAAACAAAACCTGCATGCTTTTTGTTCTGTAAAGCATTGCTGTAAAACTAAATTTTGACCATGCCAGAAAGTAACAATAACAGTAAAGCATTGTGTGTGTTAAAGAACATTGTTTGAATTCAAGTGATCATGTACAGCCTTGCAGAATCTAACATAGTGTATCTGGACACTGGAAGGTACAATTGTAATATGAAAGTTATTTTAAGGGGATTCTGGAGCACAGAGGACCTTTACTGTGTGTCTCATATGTACATTGTTATTTTGATTAAAAACTGAATATTTTTATTTTTTAAACTAACATTAGTATCTCCTGTTAACACATGCAGTCTGTTGGAACTGACTGCAGCTGTTAGTTATATTGTCCTCCTTCAGAAAATGTCAGGTTTACTGACAAAATTGTTCTCTTGCCTCTTTTAAAATTTGTTTTCAGACTGCTGGGTTTTTTATCTCACATGGTTTTCTTGCTATTCACATTACATTTAAATCTAATGTTGGCTGCATGCCGTAGAAACTTTAATCCACATCCAGGTTAATTCAAAGCCTACCTGGAGCTTTTTCTCATGTACCAGCAGTCTGATCTTCAGTCTTTTCTAGGGATCCTACTTTTGCACGGTTTGTTCTTTTTGGTTAGCCGAGAGGAATGTCATACTGTGCAAGTCTCTCCAGCAGCCCCTGGAATGCGGACCAGTGACCCATGTCACCACTTGATGGAATGCAGCATGGCTACTCATTTTCAGTTGGTAGGTTTGTTTTGGGAAGCACCTATGTTCTGAGCACCTTGCTCATGGAGGTGCCCTCTCCGGCACTGGCACCAACTGCTCAGGGAGAGGGGAAAAGAGGCTGCCTCACTCTGCTGTGGCACCATGAGTTGTCATTGTGCTGCAGTTACTCTGGGCCACAGTAACAGGGTATGCTCTGACTGAAATTTCTGCTGAAGAAGGAAATGGTAACCTAACTGCTCTGTTACAGTCAAACAGACCCTGATCATAATTATGGGATGAAAATATTTCTGTTTTTGTCAGCTAGTGTCTGATGTGTACCACCTGTACATGTTTTTGTGGTTTGACTTTGCAGGTGAACGTTGCTTTTGGTGCATTTTCTGCAAAAACCTAGCATGCTCCTTTGCAAATCCACACATCTGCAGATGGCTTGGAGAAGGAAAGGATTGTTTTATACAGAGCTTCATAACATAGTTTCTGGTTGCCATCATTTTCAACACATCTGACCAAGTCAATTTCCTGTCTTGAATTGACTTTCATTTCATTAAGGCCCAGGTTCTCATTTCTTTTGGTTTGGCTGGGCTCTGCAGGCAATCTGTTTTAGTTTTAGAGTTTGAAAGAGGCTGAGTTTGGAAAAGAATCAAAGTCCTCCCAGGAGAAGGGTCTGTACTTATTTTGCTCCAAATGATAATGTCAGAAGGGTTGTGTAGTTTTTATTTTACTTTTTGTTTGTTTTAGTTTACAAAGTTCCACTTTCTTACAGAAATACTGGCAACTTGAACAGTTGTCATCATATTGGTACATTCATACTCACAAGTGAGTTGCTTTTTGAGAACACTAACTGTTCCAAAACAGATTAACAAATCCTAGTATAACAGGCAGCTGTAGAGGTTCTGGGTCACCAGAGCTTAAAAAAATTGTTGCTAAACTCTTTGTGAGTTTAACATTAGTGGCTCTTGTATAGTAGTGGCAACTCTTTTTTGAACTGATGTCATGATAAATCTGCACTGGCATGTTTGAATGTATCAGTGGAGTGGGCCTGAGCATCCCAGCCCACTACCCAATCACCTGTACAAACTCCTGCAGAGACATTGACGATCAAAGGTCACATTGAAAAATAAGATTTTTGCACATTTAGCTATGCATAACATCGATACACACTTCTTTGATCTTAAAATAGTGTTTTGGCTAAACACCAGTATCCATATTATAGGCATGCTCATATTTCTGCTGATTATTCCTGAAAATAGTTTTAAAAAGTGGCTGCTAGTGACTCCTGCATTCAGCATATTACAGCTTACATACTATTTAAATGGTATTTTTATGATTAGCTTTCTTGGAGGACCTGCTAACTTACATTAAACAAAACTCAAACACTTCCATGTGATTTTTTTTTTATGGAGTAGGTATCTTACAAATGCAATGGCCTAATTTTAAAATAAAAAAAAATTTGTAACTTTTTTATATACTAGTATACTGTTACTTGTCCTAAGGGTACCGTATTTTGGTAACACCTTTGGTTTTCAGAGGTTTGGAGCAGGAGACATCTTTCGCCCATGACATTAACTTGGGAAATAATACTGGTGCAGTTTGTGATGACAGCTGTTATATCATTCAGGAAGGGGATTGGTTTCTGTTGCGGTATGGCAGAGTTTAAAAAAAAATCCAATCCAAAACAAACCAGAAGTGCCCACCGCAATAAGCCCATAAGACAGCAGTGATTGAAAGAGTGCTAATGTATTGTCATGGATGTGCCCAGCAGGGAAAAGCTCTTTTTGAGAAGGGTGGGGAAGAAGTCCAGAGAGAGCTGGGTAAAGAAAGGAATGTGCAATTTGCAGGCAGAAAAGGAAGTTGTGCAGTGTTTTCCCAAGAGTACTGTTGAATTACTGTACACTTATTAAAGAAAAAAAAGGCAGGATAATAAAAGCCTTGACAAACCACTGTGCCAGTGCAAGGAGATTGCTTTTGCTACTCACATTAGCTCCGATACCTGTGAGCAGCACTTAAAACAGTGCCAGCATTTAACTTAAGGAACTTTATTCGTTCAGAGCTTGTCATCAAAGTTCTGCTCGCAAAAGTCATCAACAGAGAACACTACCTTTTCCAAATTGAAGTGGTTTGACCTGCACCCTTAAGGAATTTCACAGAGTAGACACTAATGCATAGTTGGGAGAGGAAAAAAAAGGGATATGGACGCACACACTCCTTCCAAAGTATGGTTTTCCTCTGATGCAAATAAAATTTAAGTGAGCAAGGGAGATCTGTCTTAAATTGTTGAAGGAAACTAGTCTGTGAAGACAAAAATCAGTTGAATTTATAGTAACATTTGTTCATCAAATCAGTGTATCAAAACATGCTCTACAAGTAAGTCTTAGCACATTAACAGCTCTAAACACAGTAGACTGTAGCACGTTTGACTGAATTCCAGTCATTGTTCATATGCAGTTTGATATAGGTCAGTTAAAACACCAAACTAGATTTAACTTTTAAAAAGCAGACTGTTTAAGTGTTGCATCTTATTTATCACCCTGCTTAACAAAATCATGAGATGAAAACACAGAAGAAAACAAAAGCTGAAGTAAGAAAGATTCAAAATATTAAAGCAGATGCAACTTTAGGTTCTCCGCTTGCCAAGTCACAGTTTAAAATCTGTCCTGTATATTCCCAACTTCCCTCCCGTCCGGGTGTGCACCCTCAGGAGCAGCACTGCTTTGCATGTACCCACTTCTATGGCACATAATTTGAGTGTTTCAAGACCCATCTAAGTCCATGAAATTATTTTTACAATCAATTGAAGTAGATATCGGCCCTCCTGAAGGACTTCAGTGTAACATTCCTCAGTATACCAGGGACCTTCTCTTAAAATTGAAGATTCAAGTTAAGCACTTGACAAATGATCACAGTTCAGCCATAGACACAGCAACATTTTTGCTTGGCATGCTACAGCAGAAACTTTATTCAGTTCTTTTTGAAAATATTCGCAACCAAATTTTATTTTTGTAAACTCACAGAAATAAGCTTTAACATACAGGCTGTATACAACTCAAATACAGGTAATACTTTTAGCAATAACTTACAGATACAAACTAATGATAAACTACAATTTCACAAAGAATTGTAAACATTTTGCACAATTGTCAGTCCTTTCTTTTAGGCAAAGTGCTCTTTTGATGACAAATAAATTAACACACACAAAACTAGAGTGGACTATTTCCAGACAATACAAAAAGGTGTTTAATAAGGGTTGTAAACAATGTAATAGTTACTTATGTAGAATCCATAAAAGTGTCTTGCAGGCTAAATAGACGTACATACCTGGGCAGCGAAAATTCTCTTGAAAATGCTTTGGGTGTTAAATAAAAAGTTAACATTAATATCTTTCCAATGATATTTTCAATACACTATGACTTAAGTATACGTCTTTAATAGTTTAGATCCCTGATGAAAAGGAATTAGGTGTGACTTAGTGGCAGTTGTGTCATTGAATGGGGTAGCAAAGGCTGAAGTCCAAGAGCTGTAGGTGAATGAGCTACAAAAACAGAAACATTTACCAGTCAACTTCATTGAAAGTAGCAAAAGATTATAAGTCAGTAAATCCCACTGGGTAATGACAGTTGACTGTCCCAACCCTGCAGCATGTTCTGTTTTTCCTAGCCCAGCATGTGCACTCCTCCACCCACAGCCAACCTTAACACCACTGCTCTGGAGGAAAACAAGCTCAGGCCACACATGCGACTCCTCCTGGTTCTCCCAAAACCTTCGCAGTCCCTCCTAATCACAAATAGGAGCCAAAGTTGTTGACTTGCTGGGTCATAAGACAAACAGTGACTGAAGAATTTTTGGCCACCAGGCTGTCCCCCTCCCTCCCACCGTGTGTTACTGTGAGGGAAGCTGAAGCTCTCAGAGAATTTGCTGTATTGAGTATACTCACACAGTCCATGGGGTAAAAGCCAGGGAACAGGTGTCAAACAGTTTTCATTAAATTATGTATTACTAAAATATGTGAAGTAGATGTTTAAATAAGTATTTAATTTCTTATTCTTGTTTTAAAAGTCTGGAAGAAGCACAAATAGTTGTCTTCATACTCAGATCTTCAGCCATGCTATTACAGTGAAGGGCTACTGCTTTCTTAATGAGGTGTAGATAGCAAGTACAGTATTAATATATCTTATAAAGACTACTAGAAATTATAAATGCATTAGGTTTCTTTAATCAGTACTTGGTAAACTGTTCTTGCTACAGTTGATAATGATTTTACTAGAAGAAAAACAGCAAAGCTGTTATACCTACCATCCATGTAGCTATGCAGAGCAGTGAGCATAGTCCCATCCTGGGGTACATAGGCAGAGTATGCCATTTCTTCTAACATGGGTGGAGACAACCTGGAGGGCTGAACTGCTGTGACAGGAGCAGTAGATGAATGATTAGGACTAACATGTTTCTTGTGGCGTGCTCTGCAATTCTGAAACCACACCTGAAAAGGAGGGAAACATACATCCCATTGATAGATTGCATTCAATATTAGCACAACAACAACCTTGGAACTTACCTTAATCTGAGTTCACATAGTTAATTGGGCCTTTGACACAATGCTGACAGTCCAAACGGAGAAATATCCATTCTAAACCTACAAGTGTGGTCAAGTTAGGAATGCTTTTTCAGTACCCAGCAGCCCACCAAGGACAGGGACAGGCACAGCGAGGGGCTAGGCATCTCCCAGGGCTGGTGGCCCCCCAGGCCAAGCAGCATCACCTGCAGCCCCACTCTGCTTGGACCGCACCCCTCAGCACATCCCAGACACAGTCTTCTCCCTGCCTGATCACTTCGGACAGCAAAGTATGTTTTTCATAGGATACCCACTTGCCTTTTCACATGGAAAAGCAGGCAAGATTCCTTTTTTTTTTTTAAGGATTGACTGCAGCAGCCAGATACTTCATTTCTATAGAAACACTCTGTCAATCTTCCAGGCTAGAATGAGCCAAGGCAACTCAAAATTGATTTTTATTTATATTAGCATATAAATATATAATTTATATTATATTTTAAAAATCACATTTACATATAAAAAGGCATACATATGTTTGCTGAGAGACATCTTCAAGCAAAGATTCCAAGTTTGTGTTTCAGTTTTGGCTGACATGAGTATATATTTTAACTCTGCTCTCTAGAACAAATGACTACATATTCAGTTGCTCCTAGGGTGTCATACCACAAGATGGTTTCAAAAAGAGTGCAGGTCTTAAGAACAGACTACTACAGACAAATAGGTATTTGGAATAATTGACATAGTGCCAATTTCTATACTATTTAAGCTGAGAAGTTTCTTCCTAGAAGACGTAATCCTCCACACAAAGTGCAAGAGGAATACAGCAAGTTTTCCAAATTACTGTGCTTGTTCTAGACCTATTCCTGACTAAGGATGTTGTCTGAAGTTAAAACAGATTAAATCTTTTTCCATGTTAGAATAACCTCAGAGAAAATTGTGATTGAGAATTTCCAATGGATGAGTACCAGACTTTGTGAGTCAAGTAACTTTGCACTGTTACCTGTATAACACGCCTGCTCAAGCCTGTTCTTTCTGCCAGTTTCTGAAGTGTTTGTGCATCTGGATTGTTGTCCTGAGCAAACTGTGCTTGCATAACCTGAAAAGGCAAGATATGAGATTGCAGGAGTCTTTGTGCTGAAAGCCATGTTAGACAGTCTTCTCAGACTATGGTACTACTCCTTGCCTGTCTTCAGGAAACTGGTTTTTTTATGTAAGCACTAGTATCTAGTGAGTCCCCAATACATTAAAAAAAAAAAAATTTAAAAATCCCCCAAAGCCAAAGTACAAGCTCCTACTATGCTTAACTGAGCTGTGACACCTACCAGAAATTAAAGAAATGGATTCTGCTTTGCAGTAGTGAAAACTGGAAGAGGTGCTCTTTAAGATTGCATTAAAAGAACTGTAGGAGAAAATTCACTGCAAAGCAAGTCAAATATGCTCAATAAACACCTATAGCAGCAGACCACAACATAAGGAAGGCATGAGCCATGATCCACCACTCTGAACTTGTCGATGTTATATGGAGTAATTGATCTTCTTTTCATCTCCATGGAGGATGCAGGAACTAGGAAGCACTCTCTATTTCCTTTGCCTTTAACCAATCCGAGAAACAGAGGCTCCACTTTGGCTGACCTGTCGTTTTTGATGGTTTGGTTACTCATCTTTTTACAGAAAATTGAAGTCAACACTTGTCATAAGGATATAAATTGCACTTTTTTTTTGAGGAAGTAGATGTCAATTTAGCCTGCATCCTGAAGACTTTCAAAGGCTTCAAGGATTTGCCCTGTTTATGAAAGTAAGGTTTCATGGATTTCTGCAGGGTATCTTCAGCAATTTCAAAGCATTAGTTTCTCATTTTTGGATTTTTTTACCCTTAATTTGACCCAGCAAATTTTGCCTAGCTTCATCTTTGAAGATTCAGAGTACTACTCTCCACATTCAGAAACTATTTACTTTTGTAATTTTTCATAGAATCGCAGACTGGTTTGGGTTGGAAGGGACCTTAAAAGCTCACCTTGTTCCAAACCTCATGCCATGGGCAGGGACACCTTCCACTAGACCAAATTGCTCCAAGCTCTGTTCAACCTGACCTTGGACGCTTCCAGGGATGGGGCAGCCACAGCTTCTCTGGGCAACCTGTGCCAGGGCCTCACTGGCCTCAAAGGGAAGAATTTCTTCCCAATATCCAATCTAATCCTGCCCTCTGTCAGCGGGAAGCGATTCCCCCTTGTCCTGTCACTCCAGGCCCTTGTCCAAACTGCCTCCCCAGTTCTCTTGGAGTCCCTTTAGGTCCTGGAAGGTGCTACAGAACTAAAACATCAAAAAAGCGTGGACATTCTTTTGTACAAGTACTTCGTGAGGTGCGTAATTACACGCTGCCATTCTGACAGTCCACTTATCACTACAATGTTTCTCTTATTGGAAGTAAAGTGTTATAGCAGCCTCGAGGATAGCTATAGAGGTGCAACAAGCAGATAGAAAGTATCATTAAATAACAAGAGGCCATAAAATCTCAAACACCTGCTGAAGTATGTTACAATCTACTTTAAAATGTTACAATCTGCTTTAAACGGGAAAAGAAGGGAACATGGAAGTTTCAATGACAGCAGCTGGAAAGAAGCCCTGAATACAATTCCCGTCCTAATGCCTGGTCCCATCTCCCTTTCAGCTACTGCTGGGGAAAAAAGTTCCCTTTTGCAGAAGTTCAAGCTCAGTGTCCAGAGCGCTTACCCTGTGCACCTGGTTGGATTATTGCTGACATGCTTGTTTTGTGTTAACACCACCTTCTGTCTCCAGTCATGACTATAATAGGAACCCAAGCTTTGAATGACCCCATGCCCTTTTATATAGCGCTACTTTAACACCTCACATGTTATTACACCTCAACATGAGTTTCTCAACTGCTTTCACTATGAATAAGAGGACAGGCCAACAAAACAGAACTCACACTGTGACCAGAAATTCCAAGACCCATTAAACTGAAGGCAAGGATGTACAGCTAGGATTAGGTAGAAAGTCACAGCTTCTTTCTCACTACAGGTTAAAATCTCCAAATCTTGTCTCACCACCACCTCTTTCATTGGAAGCTGGCCCTATCCTAATGTTTTTCCCTAGAAAGCTAATTTAAGTGAAGTGGTTATCCAGAGTTTGAAATAGCTCTGGACTGTCTCAATAGGAGTTAACTCTTGTCAAAGCAACAAAAAGACAAGAAGCCTGGAAAGCAGGGGAGATGCAGGCATTACAATTCCAACTTCAATCCTATTAATGTCTTGAAGTCACATACAGTACCCATCTTTAGTACAACTTTTCACATTACATAATCTGAAAAGTATTTTGTCTGTATTGTGTTTAGTGATATAAATGGCTGATTAAATAGATTTCATCAAGCAATCAAAATAGAACCACCTTTTTGTTTCCACTCTGCAGAATTACCATCTGCCCCCAGGGAAATAAAGAGCTTGAAGAGTACTATTTCATATAAACTGCTGAAGCTAACAAACAATTCCAGAAACATGCTGTGTCTTGATAGTTTGTGAAATAGTTTAAAGCATTCAAGCTTTTCTTTCCCCCTGTATGCATAAAACTTTCTATTGGTTAAGCACCCATGTTCTGCGTAAACTTGAGCTACACAAGTTTTTAGCACTGTCTCTACCTGGAGTTGATCTGCTGTGAAGCTCGTCCGAGCTCTTTTTGCTGGTTTTGGATGATTAATATCTTGCTCTGTTAGTAATGCTCCTTCCACACTAATCCCATTGCCTGAAACATTAAAAAGAAAACAAAACAGCCTTCTAAACATTCACAATGATGTTGTAAGTGAGACTATTCTCCAACAATAACCAACAGCACTTGGTCAGCTGAATTTCAGCTTATAAAAGCCGTATTCTGTTCAAAGTTAAATTGATCTAGCACCATAACACATGATGCCCTAAACAACTCCCTTGCAACTGAGGAAAGAAATCTAGCATGATATTTTATCAACAAGATACGCTGTTGCTTTCTTAGGATACAAAATAAGTTATACAGACAAAAAACAAAAAAATAATTTCACATTATTTTGATTCAAGAACCTGTGCTTCCAGTCTTAGTAAAGCCAGTCAGTTGTAAGGGAAATGAAGTAAATCCCAACAATTTAATTAAATCTGAACCACAAACGTAATTCTTAACAAAAGCAGTGCGTTACCATTTTCAACTTCTCTTTTCAGATTGTCCAACATGCAGTCATAATGTACTCTACAAAGGACTTTCTCCTCAACCAAAGCGAACTCCTCTCCAGTTGAAAGCTGTCTTTTGCAGGAGAAGCATGCAAAGCACGCCAAGTGGTACACGTTCCCTTTAGCCCGCCGGACCCAGTCAGTGGAATGGATGTGCCTCCCGCAGCGGGAGCAGCGAGTGCCGTACCGCCTGCAATGAGAACGGCAACCAGGGGGTGAAGTTAGACACCGTCTCGGGCAAAGCGAGGCTCCGGCAGGATTAGAGGTGACCGGGTTGTGGCAGCGCAGCTGAGACCCACGGCATGACTGCGTTTGCATTGCAAAAAATGTCAGCAAGTTGGTATCTGATAGCTTAAGGCAAGACACTACTGAAATACGGAAGTTAGTATTTTCATAAGGCAGAGAGCAAAACTGAAGCATTTTAACTGCTATATGAATTCATAGCTCCTCATCATTCCTTTTATAAAGATAATTACTCTTAAAAGCTGAAAGATGGAAACAGCAGACTGTTCAAAATTCTTCCAGTTACTCAAATGCATTTCACATTACTCTAGTGGTAGTCTGAACTATTATATTTCGCTACATCTCCCTTCCCTAATCTTTCAGCATCTTCAGAAGAAGGGGAGAAACCTGTATCTTCATAGTTATTTCCTCAATTTGCATCACATTATGATTTTTAAGTAAACTAAAAAATCTGCAAGTATTTACATTATTACAGTAGAAAATTTCTCTTTGAAGAGGAAACTAGCCACCAGAATATGTTGATTATCTAGGTAAGAATTTGTCCTGAAAATCTTTGCAGACCCAAATTTTTTTCAAGTCCCACAAAATTTAGTTTTTCCAAAAGTTTACAGCACTCAGCTTGCCCCCTCCCACTCTGTATCAAACTTGACCGGTTGGATGCAATCTATTCACTGCACAGCTGAGAAGCTCAGAAATAGTTTGGTCTAGCACAGCTGAGAAGCTCAGAAATAGTTTGGTCTAGCAATCAAACTAAAGTACTAGCAATCGCATCAAAATTAACAGCAACAACTTTTGCAGCTTTCTGGATCAAAAGCTTTGCATCCTGAATGCTACATTGCCAACACAAATAATGTTCTTCCTTGCAAGATTAGCCTGTAGTCTTGAAAAATTATGTTCTAAATCAAATTGATCACAGAAAAGTATAACTGCTGAAAGCTTCTTTTAAATAACATGGGATTTATTCTGGGTTGATTTTGCAGCTCCTTGTGATGCCTTAAGCCCCACACTAGTGAAGCACTACTCCAAACAGATCATCTAAATTTGCATTGTTTTCTCAGCCAGCAGTACCCAAGAATGATTCTTTGCACATACAATAGCTTTACAACCACGCTGTGGCAGCGACTCTGACTTTGTTCCCCTCAATGCATACACAAGTCAGTGATGGTATAAATACAGCAGCTATGCACAACAGGGGAAGGGCAGAGAGGAGACTTAGCAGGCAGTCACATTACACAGGCTTAGGGTTCCCCAAGTCCCTCCTCAAGAAAAGTCAGAGTTTAAACTGCTGAAAATAAACCTAGCAAATGACAAAGAAAGAGTCAAGTGAATTTCAGTTGTGGCTAAAGTGAAAAGTAACAAGCAAGTATAACAAGTTATCTGATAAATTATATTCCTGGATAATATACCTGAAATAATCAAGTTTGCAGAATATATCTTTATCTTTGATGTAGCAGCTGGTATGCCTTCCCAGGGACGTTCTGCAAACACTGCATGAGAGGCAGCGCACATGCCAGCAGAGGTCATTTACCTGCAAAAACCCAACAGAAAAATACCCCTCAATGCTTGTACTACCAATATTACATTTTATATTTACAAACCCTGTTTTTTTCCAGACAAGGTCAAAAGTTTTATGCATCCTAACTCACAGAAAAGTTATCTTGAATGCAAAACGTTTTCCCTATAGAACTGCATGCATATTGAAGGTTAACTAATTTGATGCATGACTTCAGAATAAGCTTTCATGGATTTGTAATTAAAAGCAGTAGGAGAAGAAGCAAGAGATACAAGTTCCATGCAGATATTTGTGCCCACTTCTGTTCTCACAGCGTTAGAGTAAGGGAGCAAGTTTTGGCCTTATGTGACCTTGGGAAGGCAGCTAACTTACAAACTTCTATTTCCTAGTTTGCATAAAATCCTGCCTAACAAAAAAACCCAAACGTTGCAAAGTTATTTAAAATTTTAAAATGTGAGTATTGAAGGGGGTAAAAAAAAGTCTGTCAAATAGAAACACACCATTAACCACACCTCCATTTGCCACGTTTCTGTTAAAGCAAAATTGCTGAATGGCATCCGAGTTTCAAAACAGCAGCAGGTGTTTTAACAGAAATTCCATATTTCTTTAATGTGTCCAAAGCAAAACTAAAGGTAGTCATGGAACACAGCAGAAATCAGCACTTTTTATAACTTATATATCATTTTGGGGCATACAAAATGAATAAAATGAGAGCAATTACTTTAATTTCTGCTTTTCTATATAAGGAACTCTTAATTGTGCAGACATTGCGCATCACCTAAATAAATCATTTGATAATCTGAGACTCCCAGTGACCACAAAACTTAAGTAATAACCCTCTGGATAATCCCATGCTGTATAGGAGGAATTCTGTAAACCAAACAATGGTTAAGTTTAAATTCTTTTTTTTCCACTGAGCCAATTTCTCATCTCATACTAAACAGCCCATGTACTACCTATGGCAAAGCAGATTGGAGGTAATCCAGAATATGCCTTTCATCAGAGCATAGCCAGACAAACCGCAGTGAAAGCAAGGCAACACTCATGCTGGAATCACCTATGTCAGTCATTCTTTGGGCTGAATATTGCAGTTTGCCCAATGCTTTCCTAACCCTTATCCTTGTTGGCAGCCACCTTCTCATATGCTGACAAGTTTACACCACAATATACGAAACTGTTGATAGCAGTTGACAGCTGTTACCAAACTCACCCTCCCGACTATCTCTTAGAAGGGTCGAAGAGCAGAGGGGCAGCGCTGAGCCAGACTGAGCCTGCCCCGCAACCAGTCCGTGCCAAGGCTCCCTGGGCCTCCCCAGGTCCGCACCAAGCCCCGGCACAGGCAAGAGAAGCCCACGCAGCTCTGCACAATGTGAGCTGACATCCCAGCCCCTCAGAGCCCACTGCCTCTTCTTCAGAGACCAACGCTCTTCCAAAGAGCAGGACACCAGCAGCTTCCGTAGTTGTCCATTTGATATCATTTGTCTGCGTTCCTACTTGTCAGTTGACGGGGCTGAAGTTGGAAGCTGTGCTGCTGCTGGACAGTAGCATACTGGTATCAATTCTTCTCTGCCTATACGAGAAGCAGTAACAGCTAATTTAAACTCAAGGCTAAATCATTTAGAGGTCTTTTGCTCCAAGTCCCGTTATCCTGGTTGTTCAGACAGGAGACAGCAGTGATCAGTAAACGATAAACGAGCTGCCAAAACGTCATAGGAGTTCACAGAACTGAAACAGAGTTCAAGTCAGCTCTGTTCCTTGTCCACCCGCCCATTCTGCGCCAGCCCAGGCTACTGCAAGGGGGACGGGGTCACCCGGACCAGGGATGCGCGGCAGCTCCTGCACCGACCCCATTTTAAGTGAACACTAGCCCCCGCAGACATTTTCCTTGGACTTCTCCACCTCAACCAAGACCTAAGTCGATTATCTAATAACACCACAGATATGCTTCCAGGGGTGTCACCCACTATCACTTCGCAAGTGTACAACAACTTGGTTTAAGGCTGGTAGAATCAGCCGACTTCTGCCATGATCGTTACTCTCACTTTTGAATGGAAAGACGGCAAAAGTCTGACCCAGAATAATTTTAACGGCAATAGTACAAAAGGCAGATAAACTTCCTCCCTCTCCCCTGCAGTAAACACTTCATGTTTAAAGCTACTTGGTTTTGTTTTTTTTTTAAATTATCTTACTCGATCTTGATTGTTAAGGCAAGAGAACTGCTCCGCCCGCACACAGCTCGTTTGCTTCAAATATGTTAGTCGACCATCTTTTGCAGGAATAATTTATTTCCACGTTTCTCAAGAGGCACTTTTGGCTTTGAGATTCACGATGTTCCCCCCAGACCTACTTCAGTATAATGCAGGTCGCGCCGCCACCGTCTGACCGAGAGCGCGCGGCAGTCACCGCGGTCGGGGCCGCCCGTTCCCACTTCCTTCCCCGCTTCTCCCGGCGCGTCAGGAACGCGCAACGCAGCGCCAGGAGCGTCACCCAAAACACCGACAGCAGCTAGGGTTCCCTCTACGGCCCGAACACCGCGAACAAGCGCGCTGGGACTCCGCACTCCCGTGTCCGCGACAGCGTCGTCCGGGGAGGGGAGCGCTGAGCCTTAGCGATAAGGCGACCCGGAGGGCTGTACCCTCGGAGCCCACCGGGCCCGGTTCCCCAAGGCTCTCCGGTGGCTCAGGCAGGCTCTCCCTAAGCGAGCCGCCCTCCAACGCCCGCGATGGGGAGAGTCGCCAGACAAAGGGGGCTCCGAGTCGGGCACCCTTACCTTAAGCAGGTACTTGTCCACGATCTCCAGGCCGCAGCTGCTGCACACGCACTTGCCGGGGGCGCAGCCCGAGCCTGAGGCCATGGACCGCGGCGATGAGGAGGGCGACAGGGCAGCGGAGGAAGAGCAGGAGTCCTCGTCAACTGCTGCGGGGCTGGCCTGCGGGAGCGCAGGGAGACCGCGGTCAGCGCCCGACCGCACCCAGGAGCCCCGCGCCGGCCCGGTCTGGCCCACCGACACCTGTGGGTCCCACCGGGACCCTGGCGGCGGCCGTGGTGCCCGCGGCACCCGGCGGGAGCGCCACGGCCGGGGCCGCCAAACCCGCCGAGCCACACCAGGTGCCCGAGCCGCGCCCCCCCCCCCGCGCACCTTCTCCGCGGGGCCGCCGAGCGCGGGCAAGTCCTTGTCCTCCAGCCTGCAGACGAACATCGGGTCACTCTTCCAATACATGGCCCTACCCTACCGCATACCAGCCCCCGGCGGGCGGCGAGCCGGCTCCGGGGACCCCGTGCCGGTCTCTGCTCTCAGCGCCTGCAGGAAAAAAGTTTTGTTTTCAAGTGGGTGGACCTGCCCCGCTGGCCTCACCTCCTGCACAGAACCCGCCTTCCAGCGCGGCGGGGCCGTTATCTCCACCAGCGAGCCCGTGCGGGTTTAGTGAGGGGAGGAGGGAGGGAACCCCCCCAACATCAACAACAACAAAAAAACCAGCAACAACCTCCCCCCCACCAGAGAACCTCCTCACTTGTCTTTATCTTTTGCCACAGCTTCCCCCCGCCACTTCAGTCTAAGCACAGGTTCCAGTTATATCTCCCTATGAGCGAAGAAAACAAACACAGAGGAAAGCGGGAAGCCTGTATGACGTGAGCGATTTTCTCACACTCCTAAAGCCCAAGCGAATTCCTGTAGCTCAAACTCACAGCTCCTACACCCGTCTCACTGTCTCACCTCCAAAATCCAGTAATAAAACCTTTCTCATTTAGCTAAAATAGAAGGACCTGAGCTGCGAAAGCGTTTCTCCGGCTCCGAGCTCCCACAGGTGCTGCTGATTAACACCAGTGTCCAGTGGAGCCGCAAAGAGAGGGTGCGGAGGCTGGCTGCCCCTCACTACCTGCAGAACCGGCCGGCGTCTCTCCGCGGAGAGGCTGTGGGTTACGGGCACCCTTTCTCCACGATCACAAATCTTGTCCGCAGGGTTCCCTCACACCAAACACTGATGGTGCTCTGGGGACATTAGAGGAGAATAAAGCAACATCGTGTCCTTCGCAGGTGAGGTGAATAACCGTGTGTTTGCTTGTTGGCACGTATTTAACCAGCCAGCTGCTTTTAATTAGACTTGTTTAGTTTTCATTTTTCCCGTCACCTCTGTGGTTCAGCCTCGCCTTACCATGGATGCAGGATGTGTTGTTGAGTCTCGGTAGAGAGATCTGAGAGAATCGCCCCTACGTTTACAAACATGATGAATTTGATAAAAGGGAATTCTGCTTTTGAGGAGCTGTAAGAAAGGAGAAGCCCCCTATTGTTCTCCCTCTAAAAAAGATTATCGTTGTTTTAAATCCAGGGCCACTATCTTGCGGAACCGTAACTGAACCGAACCCCGGTAAAGCCGGGACGCCCCCTCAATCACTCGTTTGTCCAGCGGTTTCAACCGATCTAACCCTGGGCAGAATCTTGCTGATATCCAGTCGCGGTGTCCCTGACACCGCTGCCTCAGCGAGGCAAGCAGGGTTTTGGGGTTTCTTTGGTGTTTGCGGTGGCCGTGACGTGACTCGGCGCAGAGCGACCGACGCCCTGCCCGGCGTCCAGAGCCCCGAGCGGCGGCGGGGAACATGGACAAAGCCGGCCTCTGGGAGCCCCGGCCCAGCCCCGGCCAATGCTGGCCCGGAGCCGGTTTTCTGTCGTCTCCCCCGAAGGCCCGGGGTGTGCTTGCGTAACCCCCGGCCCAAATGCGGCCCCCAACCCGGCCCGACCACCAGCCCCGCAGGCGACGGGCTGCTGCCCCACAGAGCGTCCGGTAACCGCACCTCGCCGCCGCGCTCTAGGAACCCCCCCGCAGCAGGATTCCCCCTTGGGCTCTGCTCCCTGTCCGGAGCGGTGCAGGTCGCGGCGCCAGCGGCCGAATGCTCGGGCGGCCCCGTGGGTCGCGGCGGGGCGGAGCGGAGCGTTCGGCTCCGAGCCGGACCAGCGCGGATACTGCCGAGCCCCATCCTGCCCTCCGCGCGGATCTCCCTATCCGTGACTGACAGAGGCACGACAGCACTACTGTCGTCTGTCGCAGGTGGCACGACAGAAAATGAGCACCTGGCGGGGGGCTCCGAGGGACGCGTTGCGGTGGGGCCGGGCCACCGTGATCAGAGCCCGTGGTGAGCCCGGGCGCGGCGGATCGGGCACGGCCGGGAGCAGCGTCGAGGCTGTTGCTTGTCGGTCCTTTTTCTGCGCCTTCAACGAGTTAATTAATAAGGTTGATGCGCGCTCCGAGGAGGGCTGCGGGTTAGATTTCTATGAAACAGCCCCCTTCCTATGCGCCTTTTCTCTCTGGAAATACAGCGGTAGGAGTCAACAAAGTCAATCTGCGCGTTGTTTCCCGTGGCGATCGTGAGATTACGAGCAGCGGTAATTTATACTGCGGTGATGGAGGAAAACCAGCGTGCGGGAGATCTCCACGTTTGGTACCGTGTCCGGAGCCGGCTCCGCCAGGTGACGAGCGGGCGCGGCTGCACTGGCCGCCTCGGTCTCTCCGCCCGCCCCGAGGCTTCGGAGCAGCCCCGCGCAGTGCGAGGGTCTCAGCGGAGGCGGGGCGGGGGAAGCACTGCGGGGTGCGGTGCTTGGCGGGGCTCAGCCAGGGCCCCTCCGATGGCTGCGCGGAGCCGCAGGCTGGATCGGCCCTCCCGGGGCGCGGGAGGTGCGGGGAGTCAGGAGGAAAACGCGCCCGGAGAACAGTCCGTCAGCAGATCCGGGCTATTGCTATGGCCGGAGGGGCTTCGCAAGAGGTGAGCTGTTTTGCCGAGCTAATTGGAGAGAGGTGCTATTTCTGAGAAGCGGTCAGAAACGCGATAACGTGTAGTGGACGTGGGAAGTATATGGGCTTGGTTATCCGGGATACACCCGTGCTTGGCCCGTGCACCTTCATCACCCATGTCTCCGAAGTCCAGTCTAAACTTTATTGCTTAAATTACACGCCCTCGATATTTTAGTGAATATTCCCTGCATCGTTTACTGAAGAGATGAAAACGGGCTGACACGCAGGCTCTAAAGAATTCCCGACTCTTGTGCTCCCTGCTCTCCCACTGCCGTCTCTGTGCACATTGGAAGGATGTGTCCCCTTTTGGGGCGTCGGGTAGGACTCCGCGGCGGGCCGTCGCGGTCTCGGCAGAGAGAGACGGAAGGGAAGAAGAACCTGCCGGGGGCGGGCTGGGTGGCCCTGGCCTGATCCTGCTGAGGCCGAGAGCGGAGAAGAGCGGGGCACTCCGGCGGGACTCTCCGACGGAAACTGCATCTGGTTCTGATTCCTCTCTCTCAAGAGTAATGCCAGGACGTATGTAGGTGGGAGCGCTGATCAGTTGCACATAGGAGAGATCTCTTAAGTATCTGACGATACGACACAGCACGAAGAAAATACTGAACGCGGAGAATTAGGGCTGTTTTAACGAGAGGGTGTTGGCATACGGACTCCTTCATCAGAGACTGCACCGTGCTGCAAGTGCATGCGGCTGGCTGATTCTCTCTGGAGTCTCTTGCAGCGACACTGGTTCTCCCGTTAAAACAAGTTCTGTAAGAAATTAATACCGCCACTGTGGTCAGCTTACGAAAAACGGGCACCGATATCAGGGCCGCGGTGAGCCGAGTGCCCACGGCCGGCCGGTCCCGCTGGGCATGGCGCTTGTCGGTGCCCGAGCGGCGCACCCCAGCGCCCTCCCGGCGGGTCCCTCCGAGCGGCCGGCGGGACGGGCGCGGCGCTGCGGCGCGTCGCGGGGCTGTGGGGATCGCGGGGACGCGCCGTCCCCTCAGCGGAGAGCCACCCCATCTCCCCCCAGCAGCTGCTGGCAGGAGAGCTCGGAGAGGCGGAACGTCTCGGAGAGGGAAGCCCGCCACCCGTGCGGGACAAGGTTCACTTCCCCGGAAGGGCCCCTCTCTTGTCTCAACCATCTCTTTGCACTACTTGGGTGTTTGCACACCTGCAAGTATCAAGAGGTTTTTCATCTGTAGATCGCCGTGTCTTGGGCTGTGGAGCCTCTCTGGGCTGTGGAAGAAAGAACCGAGCCAGCGCCCTCAGGCTTGCTCTCTGTGAGTTTGCATCCTCACTCACTCCAGCCAGTAAAAGATGCAGGGTTTGGACTAGCTCTGAATTATTGACTCTGGGCTAATTTAACGGGAAGGAAACGAACCCAGTCTCTTACCAATGACTTGTTTTCCAAATTAATGCAATACACTTTCCTTGGGTCAGGCTGCCTGTCTCCCGTTTGCAGGTCTAGGATCTTTCGGGGCTGCAGACATGTAACTTTTGTTCATTGCTCTTCCAGTGTAGAGTTCTGTGTTGCTTAGTCGTGAGTGACAAGATCAGTCAATGGGAAAATGTCCTATTTCCTAACTGTATTCCTGAGTCTGTGGTTCCCCTACCACAAGACCCAGAATTTGATGCAAATTGCTTTTTTTTTTTCTTCAGGAGGGGGTTGGGGCGGGGAGGCAGATGGCAAAAGTGAGTCAGTGAGATGCAGCTCTGCATGTTTTTAGAGCGCTGGCCCTTGCACTGCGGGCAGAAGTGCAGGGAGTAATTTCGGCATCCCAGTGTGGAGCTTCTTCATTTATTCAAATCTACCTTATTTCAACTCGTGGTCGCTGCGCTCTGAACATACTATCTGGATGAAAGCCGTGCCTGTTCAAATCAAGGGTTGCATCTCTCCGTTCCTGAAATCGTGGTGAACACTTGATGTAGAAGTTGACTTTTTAAGCATCTGTGCTAATTGTGTCACACTGTCACTCAGGGAAAGTGCTGGAGACAGAGGAAATTAGAGCAGCGATCAGATTATGTAAAAGAGCGTTTTGCCCCTAACATAGTGGAAGGCAAAGCCAAACTGGAAACCATGGCGGATTGTTTATAAATATACAGGCACAAAGTTGTAAGGATGTCCTGATTTCGGTGAGCACGATAACTCCGTCCATGCTGGAGGGCCCGAAAGGTTTCCCTGAGATATGCCTGATTCCTTTCGCTTCTGTTTATGAGATGCATAATCGCTCTCTGGCAGGAGACCCCGGCCGTCAGGCGGGATAGCCTGTGCGGGGGAGGCGGGGGCCCGCGGGGCCGCAGTAGGTTCGGAAGATTTTCGGCTCCTTCGGCCGTCGTCGATGCGGACAGGGCACAGCCGGAAGCTCCTCCCTGGACGGGCTTTGGGAAACACCCGAGGGGTGCGGCAGCAGGAGAGCTTCCCCAGGAGTTATCTCTGCCCCTCGCAGGCTGTCCAGCTGCTCCGAAGCCCCCTCCACCGGAGCCGCGCCCGGCTGGGGTCGGTGCCACCGACGGCCGTGCGCACCGGCTGCTCCCCGCTGCTCGTCCCCCAGCTCGTTCTGCAGGACGCAGCGCGGCCGGGGCAAGGGGGGAGGCTGCTCCGGGACCCGGGCAAGTATTGTGGAAACCCTGTACTCTCCCATTTTCCCTGCGGAATCCTTTCCCGGTGGGGCTGGGGTCGCGCCCCGCGGCAGCGCGGTCAGCGTGTCCAGCTGAGTGCGATCTCCGCGGTGTGCGGTCTGTCCGGCACCGTGAGCAGCCCGCACCGCTACAGACTCACAGGGCCCTGGTCCCGCATCCCCCACGCCCCGGGTCTCGTACAGGCCCTCTCCGGCCCGTGGGCCGCTGTCGCTGTCGGGGCTGCGGCGATGGAAGGACAGAGGTGACGGGGAAGGATCTGCGGAGAGGGGACGGCTGAGGCGAGAGACAACGTCCGGCAACGGAGAACGCCAGGCGAGCAGTGCCGGGCGGGGTGGGCCGGGTCGGCCCGGGACCCGCCGCGGTTGCGGGAGAACCTCGATGGGCACCGGGGGTGTGCCGGACAGAGCGGGCGGGCAGCCGCGGGGGCCGAGGGGCCGAGCCGGGCCGCAGCCTGCTCCTGGCCGCACTGGCGATTGTCCCCGAGAGGAAGGACTCGAGCCGGCCCGGGATTTGGCAAAGACGAGTGGTAGCCAGGCAGCGCCGCCGGCTGCGAGTCCCCTCGGAGGAGGCTGCTTCGGGCTCCAAGGCACCCTGCTGGGTGTCATCTCCCGCCGAGGGGGCACAGGCAGCCACCGTTGTGAGGAACGACAGCTCCCCTCCCCACAGAACAGCAAATGCTTTTCAGAGAAAAATCAGAATTTCAGGGCAGATTCGTCTTTCAAATTTTTCCCCAACCCGTTTATGACTGCATGTTGATACAGCGTTCGGTGTGTGTATTAAAATGAAAATGTCTGTTAAAGATCGAGCACATTTGGGACTAGCGAAGTAGAGATGTTTTGTTTAGTAAGCAGGCAAATTGGGAAGGGAGCTCATGAAAGAAAGGTGATTCATTCATACTAGGTCTGAAAAACACAGAGAGCCTCCAATAACGAGATCCTGGTTTGCTGCCCACAGGTGACAGTTGCCAAAATGTTTGCATGTGTCTACAAGTAAATCAAGATTTACAGTTTTGCAACTGGCGTTTACAAAGTGCTTCTGTAATGCTCTGAAATAAAATGCATGTCTTTGGAAAGTACAGAGGCTGCAGGTTTTAAGTAGCAGTAAGTGCAGTGTTCTAAGTAGAAATGAGATATCTTATTCTTCTTGGTGTTTATAATTTTTAAACTCATATGGCAACATTAACTCTTGACTGACACAGAATCGAGTGGGGAAATTTTACCTGGTGCCAGAGTGATGTTGATCTGGAGAAAAATGAAGTGCCTGAACAGTGTATGTTTCTACTCAGACATCTTTTACTGAGTTTAGTGCCTGAAAGCAGTCCAATGTTTTTGGGCAGGCGACAAGATGGGGGAAATGTTAAGTTTAACACAACTCCCTTTGTCAATCTGCTTGGTTTGAGCTGTTTTCTGAGTTTAACAAACCTGTTCACACAGAAAAAGACACTGGTCAGGATTTAAAATACATCTTTGTTTTGTGAGCACATGGTGGCTCTAGGAAAAATCATTGTTCTGCAGTACATTGGTTATAATTATTGGAAATCTGGATCCAGTCCTAGTCCTGCTGCAGTCAGCAGCACCCCAACTATCGTGTCTTTGCTTTTGAAGGACAGCAAGGGTATATTTCACTGAGCATATGTTAAAAAAAAAAAAGAAGTAACTGAAGAGGTTGATAATTTAAGTAGCATTTTAACAACACACAGTCTTGTTCACCCCACTGCTCTACACAAAACTACTCATCCCACTTTTGGGGCCCCGGAGATGTTGCGCTCTCATTATGCACTCTCAATAGTCTTTATGCTCCACAACAAAAGTCGACAGAAAATGAATTTTTCTACTGGTCATCTAAGATAAGCTTCTGTTTGTTGCTTCAGCTTGACATTGCAGAAGGACAAGAGAGTGACAGAAGGAACCACTAATTTTAAAAGCAACTGTTTGTTTTAATATATACAAGCAAACACTCAAAGAGGAGTCAGCTCTGGCTGATTACCTGAAAAGAAGGTTTACATATGGCAGCACTTCATTGTTTAATGTTTTGCTGTTCCTTGGCATCAATCTGAATGTTGGTGCTTGAGCAGAAGAAAAATATTTCACCAACTCCCAGGGAAAGAACATCTGATGGATGAAAGAAAACTTAGAATTCAGTGAAGAACGGACTTACCATCAGGGTTATACAGACTATAATATTTTTATGATTCTACTGCTCTATTACAAATATTCAAACATTTACATCCCCATCAACCAGCCCCTGATGACACTGAGAGGCAGATTTACGAAACAAAGAATGCAGTGGGCCCATGCTCAGCATGCTGAGCCAGAGTGCCACAAAAATGAAGCCCTTGCACTGCCATGCTCCTGCCCACTGAAAGTCTCCCAGTGTGTGGAGCACAGTCAGGCTGGAAGCCAGGATTTTGGCAAGCGGGAAGACAAATATGTGAATGCCTGCCTGCTTCATGCTCGTCACAGCAGCAGCTGTGAGGTCATCAGGGTGTGTCTGGTTTTGCCTCCTAGGTGTCTGCAAGCAGAGTGGGAGACATGGCCCCTCTCTGCCTTGTTTACTGGTTATATTCTGCAATGTTTTTTGCGATGTTTCCACTGTTACTGTGGAAATTTTCACTTTCTGGTGAGACAAAATCGTAGAGAGTTCAGAAATGGAAATTACATTTATCCTGTGTTCACTGCATTCCACTTGCTGTATTTGCAGTTCATACCAGTGTTTTGGGGGATTTTCATACTGATGTTTGCTCCCCATGTTCTCATGATGCTGCTTTATGTCTGAATGTTGGTGTACAATGGGATATGAATGATCCCATAGCAAGTATTTCAGACAGCTAAATCTCTGCAGGGGTAGAAGAGGAGAACATGTGGATTCTATTCAGTGCTAGAAGCTATGAATGTGCTATTCAGCTATGATACGTGTGACTAGATGATATATACAAGACGAGTGGAGTCAGACCAGACAGATATTACATCTAAAGACTAAAAAAAGGTGTTGGTGTAGTGAAGGACTCCTTCCCATATTGAATGAATAGTGAACGTAGGTTAAGAATGTTGATTGGTACAGCAGAGACATGAAAAGGTCGAATGTGCAGTGCTTGTCTAACGACAAATATGTCTTCTGGAGCAGACAGAGGCACTAGTTAGGACTTATCCCTGCAGTAAGATGGTGACTGGTGTGGTCTATGATGACACTTCTTGAAGGGACACAGTTCACTGATATGCTTGCCAAACTGACAGACAAGGTACCTTCTTCATTGCCTGCTGCCCTGGGAATAGTTAAGAGGTCTTCCTGCAATGTTTAATCTATGCTGGTTTTTGCCATGCAGAGAATTTATCGTTAGCATTGGTTGCATCTTTGGTGCATCCCAGGGGAGCAACATTTTCTCTCTGGTGCTCAGGCTGCCTGAAAATCAACAGCTATGTTGATTCCCTTTCTTGAACATCTCATTTGTGCTGCATGCAGCTGCAGGCTCTGGCTCTCATCAGGCTCTAGGAGCAGCCCAACAGTGCAGGGTCACATTTGCCGTCTTGGGTGGAGAGGTTTGTCCACCCATGCAGGGGAGAAGTCTGGGTACCACTTGGAGAAAAATGACACAAGGAGGGGGACCACGAACTGCATCAAGGTGGTGGGAGAGCAGCTGGACCATCCAACAAATGATCTGCTTCATGTTGTATTTATCTTCTGCTTTGTGGCAGGGTTACTGACTTTTGCGCCAGGAGTTACGCCGAGTGTCAATGGGTATTGATGGGACGTGTGTACGTCTGTAGGCAGGTAGTTAATGTCTCTGTGTGTGCATAGGTGGGCTAATTTAGAACATCCAAAAAGGGTCAATAACTCTTGGACCTCTAGTTGTCACATGCACATGATATGGTGTGTGGGATAGGAAGAAATGTGCCAGGGCTCTGTCCTCCAGTGCTGTCACATTGCCAGCAACTCAGGTGTCACCACTGCACTGGGGATGTGCACACCTTTCCTGTATTTCTGCTGGTGCTGCAGCCCTGGCCCTCCCATACAGGCATAGACTGCATGGGCGCAGCCAGCACCCCTCGCTGTGGCAGTGCTGGGCACCGTGCCCCAGCCCTGCTGCACAGCCACTGCTCTGCTCAAGTCAGCCCTCGTATCTGTCTGTGGCTGGTGTCTGCTGAGTGAGTGCTTTGACTCTCAAATGGGGTCTGTGGGCCATGTGTCTGAATGTTACCTGGGCATATGCAATGCCTTAGCTAGAGACATAAGTCTGGGTTCTATTGTGCTTAAAAATGAACAAAGCAGGCTGCCTGGGGGTGAGGTGCCTTGCAGAAATGTCAGTACACAACATGAGGGAGGTATCAGTGCAGGTCAACAAACCATTTCTGCCTTTCTCTATTTTAGCAAGCGCCAGACCTTCCTCATCCTCAGGCTAATGTCTGTCTGTATATTGCACACTGTAGTTCAAGCTTCCTTGCACTAATTACTCCAAGTAGCAGATTTTGTATAATCACCTTTGCATAGTCCTGAAATTGTTGAGCAACTTTTTAGTCAGAAATCCTAAGAAGTAGTGGAAGTGTTTAGCTTGAAGTCAGTGGGGACCACGCATTTCTCAGCTCATAACAAATAAAAAGTTTTGTTTTGGTTTGGCTTTATCTAGATGTAGGAATTTCTGATTAGTATTTAAAGAGAGGACTTAAAATTACTTAATTGTGTTTTGTGTACCTCTTATTTAACACTGCAAGCAAAATAAATCAGAATAGGATTAATTCATTTTAATTTGTTGTTGTTACTAATTATATAATTAGGACCTCAAATACAGTGACACTTTTATTTGAGTAGAAAAAAAGTGTTTTAAAATAGATATGTAAGAGAAATAGAATTTATTTTCAGGGTCAGTCTTAATAAATCATATTCCATATATTCCTGGATCCTGTTTTCTCTGAAGTTCATATCGCTAAAGAGTTCTGCTTAGTGCAGCTGAAGCATCCCTTCTTTCTAGCTCTGCTGTCTTTCAGGTTTTGTAGAAACTCTGTTTTTACTGTAAGAGAAAATTAAGAACCAAGTATGTTTTCACCAGTTTGATTCGGCAAATGGACTTACTTTTACCCACTGTGTGTAAGCACCAATTGCATTTTGATACCAAAAGTAAAGATAGGGCAGCCTGCTCTTCAAGTGCGTCTTTGTGGTTTCATTGGCCACAACATCTCTCATTTTGTCACAGGGGATGAGGCAAGAGATTCATTCTGCCTCACTTTCAGAGAAGAGTTAAACACCTTCTGGCAACACAAAGTTCATAATTTTGAAGCTCAGTTGAGATCATCTGCTCCGACAAAATGTGTTATTCAGGCTTTGTGTCAGTCTTAGCCAGGTGCACATCACTATGTGCCGGGAGGCCCCTTCCAGCTTGGTCCAGCAGAGAGAAGAGCTCTCACCTCCTTCAGGGTCACCTGAAGAACTATTCTCCTATGCTGAGTGCTCATGGGTCACATTGGTGCAGGATTTGTCTGTTTACGACCCTCTTTCTCTTGTTTTAGATGTGAGGTAATATCTGGGCAAGAGCACAAGCTCATGGATCTGTTGCAAAGGGCTTTAAAGTCCATGGTCAGGAATGAAGAAAGAAACAGAATTAGAGCAGCTCAGTGCACAGAAGTGAGGGTTTAAATATACTCTGCACTACATATGTATGCCTCCTTCCATTTGAGTTCCCAAATAAGAACAGTTATTTTAGGAAAGTATTGGGAGAGTGATGGATGCACTTAGGGATGTAACATCTTCCTCTGCAAATGAGATACTGGAGGAAGGGGTTATTTTAAGGTTATAGGTGTGCAGTTTGCAATACTAATAAACAGTCATGGGAATGGATAATATAAAGACAAGTGCATTGAACAGCAGGTTTGACACTCCATTTCTCAATGTTTGTTCAGAGCTCTGCCCTGCGATCTGAAACCATGGGGTCCAGCAGTAGTGTCCGTACATCTTGCGTAAGAGTTCAACAACCTGCAATGTGCATCTGAAAAAAAAAATACAGCCCCCACTAGCCTCATGCTGGGCTTGTCTTGCTCAGGATGAAGACAATGAACCTACTGACTTTGACAGGGCTAGGTTGGGCCTGCTGCCATCGCCACAGGATGACACCTAGGCTAGCACATCCCTGCATGGGCATCTCGCAGTGCCTTCAATGGAGGTTTCTGCTGTGTCAGTTACTTACCTCATAGGATGGTATTTGATGACGGGAGGTTTAGCATAATATCCAGTTTCAGAGCTCTGAATGGCAAATGTACTCTGATACTCAGAGCACTTTGCAGTGGACTGTCAGAGGTGCTCCACGCTGTCCTGCCTGCATGCCAGTGAGACCCATGCCTCTGCCCACGGTGCTCTGGGACAGGGTGTGTTGAGAAGGAGTCTGAGGGTGGCTGGAGCTGAGGGTGCCAGCCCCCTTGTGTGCATCAAGCAGCATGAGCCAGCACATGGCCTGTGGAGTGGCTCTGTTCACGGAGGGAAAGGGGTGTCTGGTTCAGCAGCAGAGGTCTGTATACTTGGTGTTCTCAGTATATGCCATACCTGCTCTGTAGAGAATCAATGCCTAGTTTAGTTGGCCTCTGGCATACTTTGAGGCTTTTGACTTTCTCTGCACACAGCAGACCAATTTTAAGTAAAGCCATCCCTCCCAGACTGGAGGCACAGTCATTTAATTTATTACATTTTCAGATAGTTCAGACAGTTCCTCTTTATTTTGTCTTTCATTTCTAAGAAAGGCCTCTTAGACAAATGGTTTTGTTCATGTAACGTGTTACAGTTTTGGATGCAAAAGCTATTTGCGTATTTAGTGATGACAAGTGTAGATGTTCTATGTTTAAAAATCAAATTCCAGCCCTGTTCCTGTAACAAGCCCATGATCCTCACTCTGTCAAAGCGCCCACTGCCTTTAGCCTGAGTAATGACCACAAGACTGGGCTTCTCTCCACAGATTTCAGGTTTCTCATGAAAGTATGCATGTACAGAGATGAAATACATATGTTTGTTTCCAAAGGTATGGTTATGCTGGCGTTTTAGATGTGTCGAGTGATAGAGTATAATCCATAAAGACAGTTAAAGGCTTCAAAGTGCAGCAATGCAGGTATAGGACTTTTAATTTTTACTGAAGTTTCTAGTTTCAGGCTTTTCTTCTGGAACAAATTTTTTTTTTTTTTTTTTTTTTTTTTTTCCTTTTTCCTTGACTTTAAACTGCAAAANNTTTTGTTTCTTCTGCATTTCCTGTGATCTCAAATGCTAAAAAAAAAAAAATGTTGAACAGTCTGATTAACAAAATTAAAACACTTTATTGAAATGTTGTCTTGTATTTTACAATTTATTGGAGAGCAATAATTTCAAAACCTGAAGAAAAGGTAGGAATATAAAGTTTTGATTTAATGGGAATGCTTTCTCTTAATCTTTGTTTTAAAGCTTAACATTCTGCAAAAGTGATATATTGTTTCCCTAAATTGTTTCCCTTGTAACAAGCCGATATTTAAAGTACTTGTCCATCAGAAATTTTTCTGACCGGTGCTGGTGTAAGGTCACAATATTTTTTTGTGTTGAGATGAAGCCAGAGTTCTCTAACCAGTTAACTGAAGTTTGCCTGTGTCAAGTCCCATGTTTCTCAAGAGGTGTGGAAACCAGCTGTGTTGTGGAGGAAGGGGTGGGATTGCTATGCCGATGCAGGAGAGGACTGTGACCAGGACAGTGTTCCCAGGCATCACTGCCTTGGCAGATGGCCAGGTCAGAGCTGTGTGCCAGCTGGGCTGAGCCTGCACTGCCGCAGCAGAGACACACACAGAACAAATTTTATCGGATATTTTCAAGTTAATTGCTCCTGGAAGGATTATCAGATTAAATGCCAGTCATCCTAGCTTTAGGTAGTTTCATCTGTTACACTGTCAAATATTTTCCTATAAAAGATCAGGGATCAGGCTGCCTTGCTTCTGAAAATAAGGGCGTTTTTCTGTTGAGCTAAGTAGATAAGCTGTCCCACTGTGTTTCTCAGAAGAGAAGGAACTTCACATTTTCTCAAATATGTCGCCAATGTGCAGGGCAACACCTCAAGGTCAGAGAGCAGCTGTGGGCCAAAGCGTTGGACACTCAGTGTGTGCAGTTTATCAGGGCCAAAATAGCTGGTGGTTGCAGGGCTGGCAGGGCTGGCCATATGATGGGTGCCTGGTGGGCACTGCCTGCTCACCCCATGGGCAGCCCTGTGTCGTGGTGCCCTCTCCTGCCTGGGCCACAAGGGACTCCCTCCAATCCTGAGGATGCACTAAGGAGGGGAGAGCTAGGTGCTAAATCCTGTGTGTACCTCAGATGCCTTGCAAGGATAACAGTGCTTGTTTTTGGCAGGTGATGCTGTCCTTCAGCAACTCAAGGCATTATCAGTCTTGATTCAAAGCCTTAACGGCCTCTGGAACAAGCACTTATAGCAATGTAGTGTCTTATTTATTTGCTTGCTTGATAGAAGGGTTTGAATGAATGACAGTTGTTCAAATGCCTCTAAATTACTGGCTCTTGAGCATCAATCTGCCATCTCCCTTTGGTGTTTTTGTCTTTCCTTGGGGGGCTGCATTTTGGAAGGAGGGATGAATTTTGACTTCAAAGTGAAAACTTGGACTTTAAGGCTGACATATGCCAAAGAAGGGTATTTGAAATCCCTGAGAGCTTTCCAACCATACGCCACAGGAGATGCTGTTGCACTCAGACAAACCCAGCCTACAGTCCTTCTGCCTGCAGAAAGAGCCCCTCACAGCGTTCCCCTCAGACCTTAATGAGTTTAGTCTGCAGGATTTCCTCTTCCGGTGACATTATCAGAAGAAATTACCCTATACCATTACCTGTGGCCAATGAAGGCTGACAGGCCTCTCCCAGACTCTGTCTGACCCCCGCAGGACAGGAAAGTATTGTCTGGACTTAACCCTTTGAAGCTTCCCTCACCTCCACCTTCCAGCTTGCTGCAATGGCAGCGCTGGGGTCCCCTGTCCCGCGTTCTTGGGGGCTGTGGATGCTCCCATGGTTTTTACAGTTGGGTCTAATGGGTGCCTGTGGGGGGCCTGCTCCATGGGAGCCCAGGGGAGAGGCTGTAGGGAGTTTGTGTTGTTGTGTGACATCTGGGTACACAGGATTATAGCCAAACATCACTTTTTTATTGAGTCTTTTCCTTCCCCTCTGATGTTACTTTTCAACATTCATTGCATGGATTTATCATCCATTATGACAATCTGGGAAGGGTGCACCTCAGGAGTGTTCAAGACTCTGATGGATTCACTTTACATCTTTTGTCTATGTCCACAGCCAGGTGCTGTCCAGCCTATGTTATGTGACTCAGAGTAGTGTTGGTTTGCACCCACTGTACCATTCTATATCTACTATAAAATTATTACACACAGAAATTCAGGCCTCTGTCTATACTACTAGAGCAAGCAATGATCCTCCCTGCATGACCTCTAAGGGTACTGTGGGTGCCAAAGCCTTGACTAAAAACATCTACCTAGCAAAAGATGGGGAAGCATTTTTGCAAGGTGACTTGCCTCAGTTCTTGTCTGATAATTTTGGGTAACAAAAGGTGATGTCCTGTTTCATCAGCCTGGGAAGGATGAAACAAGGTTCAGGAAAGCATTCACATTTTGTGCCTTGTGGCTTCAGTGCTGGGTTCACAAGACTCTGCAGGGAGGACTCCTGGGAAAAAGGCAATGTTGGCCTGCTTGGAGGGTACCCAGGAGAAACATCCTTCTTCCCAATCCTAACTTCACCCCACTTTGTTGACCCTTGGAGGGACTACAGTCTGCAGAGAAGGATTTATCACGGGTATCAGCAGCAGTAATTCTGCTTAGTGCCACTTTCCTCTCTGGCCCAAATGTTGGATTGCTGGGGAGCTTTCTGTGCCCATGCTGGCTGAGTTCCGAGCCGCTCTATAGGGAGGTAACCTGGCACAGCTCCAGAGCTGTAACTTGGACATGGAGGATGGAAGGGGGATTAGTGTGTCTTGTGGATCATTTTGGTTTGTGACTGCCTTCTTTCCTGGGGAACAGAGGGCCTTTCCTGCTCCCATGAGGCAGCAAGTGTTAAACCCTGACTAGGGGCCCTGGGAAGGATTGCATTTCTATCTCTGCTTCTGATTCTTCAGCTTTTCTGGGGTTTCATTAGCCCAATCACTAGATTCACTGCTTGGAGAATTATTCTGATTTTTTGTTAATGGCAGGCCTTCATGTAAAGCTTGAACTTGGCTTCTCAGTCAGTTTGGTAATTTTACTTGGCCTCAAACTATTCCATGGCTGGAGGACATGCTCTGTGTAAAACTCACAGCTTCATCTGGTAGTGATTTGTCATTTACCAGGCTTTGGGCTTGCTGCCAGCTCATCTGTTGCCAAAAAAAATGAAGACAAGGGAATAAAATGATTATCAGAAAAGGGCTTAGAAACGTTGCAAATGAAATAAACTAAGAATAGCTTAAAACTAAGATGAAGATATATATAATCATTCACAAAAATCACTGGGACAGGCAGCAAGGGAGTTCAGGTTTCCCCTAGACTAGAGTCCTCTTCATACTGAAAATGTTTCAGTATTGTCCCTCGATATGTGGACCACCAAGACAAAATTTCCTGTGAGCCAGGAAAAATGGACTTGTTTCTATTTTGCGTCCTTTGCCTACAGAACAGTTGGAAGTCCATTTTCAAATGGACTGCCTAAATCCACAGAAACTTTGAAAAAGTCTCAGTTGATGAAATTTTTGGATTGAAGGACAGACACAACATGTGAAAAATTTTGTTGCATACATCAACTTCAAATGATCATATTTAATTTGTATAAGGCTTTGTTGTTTGTTTACACTACTACAACTGGGTTTTTGTTTAATATGCACATTTAGGCAGAAGTTGTAACTTGGCGTTATAAATTAGAGGTCAAAAGATAATATTCATTCAACAAATACTTCATTCAAGTAACAGGCACTTATAGGGCTTGTAAATTGTTTAAGGTACAGCTCCACAGCTCTGGCAGCAGACAGTGGTGAAGGGAATTCTCCACAACTTTTAATATGCTTATTTAATAATTTTTCTTCTCAGCTGTGTGAGGTAAGTCAGTAAAATTTAATGGAGGCAGAAACAGAGGTGTAGGGAGATCAGTAACTTGCCTAGGGTCCTAGAGGATTGGGGTCTGCTAGCACGGTGCCACCCCAGCAGCATGTGGTGCTGTAGGTACACACAGGTGGTGTGGTGTGAGGATGCTCTCGTTAGCTGGGCACCATCATGTGAGCTCTGGCTAGGCAAGAAAGAGGTGGCACTGCGTGGAAGCGGTTGTGCCAAACAAGGGTCAGAAGGGTGAAGGAACAATCAGGGAAACAGCCTCATCTGGGCTGGATTTGGGGACAAACGTGCTGGGCCAGAAGCAGCTCCTGTTTATTCACCCAAGCACAGCATTCACAGCTGAGTGATGAAGTCAACGCTCAGTGAGAGCCACAGCTCTGCGATCCTACTGCAAGATACCTGACATGCAGGTATTGTTTCCTAAAGGTTTTTTACCTTTTTGTAGAAAGCAGTTGAACAAAGAAGCAGCTGTTCTTGTAAACGTGCACTTGTCTAGGCTCCAACCCTGCTCGTGGTGTCCCAGTTTTCTCAGTCCGGGTATCCTATACACTAACAAACTGCAAGGACTAAATTTTCTCCACTTTATCCACTGCCCTTGTCATGGTTATCCTTCCCATGGTTACTGCTACTGCTTTCATCCCTCACTCTCCCTTCCAAAGCCACTCTTCCTCTTCCTGCCTTTAATTTTTCGCCTGCTTTGAGATGCATATTGCCTGAGCTACTTTTCCCCTGCTGTGCTAAATTGGCCCTTGAGGAAGCCAGTGCCTTCCATCATCGCATATCATTGCTGATTTTCCCTTACAGAGAGGAATGGCTGCTGTCGAGGGTGTCCTGGCCTTGATGATAGGTGGCTTGATGTCTGTTATGGTTGTAGTCTTCAAATACATGAGCAGCAAAAATTTGCTTCTCTTATGGTCTTTTTATTCTTTCTTGAATGTGCACTGAGAATAAGGAACTTAAAATGAGCTGGCAGTGGCTGAATAGCAGCACAGTGGAATATATTGTTGTCTGGTTCAGAGGGGGCAGAATGCTGCTGCTCTTGATATGAGATGCACCCTTGCCTCCCATGTGCCCCCACTCAGAGCCTCCACTGATGTTCAGTACTTGTATAATTTTAATGGTAGTGAAAAAATGAGGGTCTATCTCCTTGATATAGTTAATGAAGTTATTAAACAGTGAGCTGAATAGAGAACTAAGATCAAAGAAGTGTTGTTTTATTCCAACCTTTAAGATTGTTTTCCTTGGTAGTACTGTAAGCTGTGCTGTGTACAAACCTAACTTCAGAAGTGTTAATGTGGACTGATACCTGCAGGGACAGCACACTCAAACAAATGTCTGTTTATTGTGCCTAAACCATTGCTTAGTGAGAGACAGGATCCATTCAGAGAAGATGGGTAAAGGAAGACTGCTGAGATGCTAAATAGACATAGGAAGGCAATGATCATCTAGAAATGGATTTATGTTATGTATCTGTAGAACAGTGACATATAAACTTTTTGATACTTGGGAAATGTCAATTTCTTTTCCATGCTGTGTTCTAATAAAAGCATGGATCTAGTTTTCCTAACCATGAAAATATAGATGGTCACCACACTGAAAACTCTTCTTCTGAATGTTTTGGTCACCTGTTATCCTATTTCCAGTTATTTGTGGTCATTTGAATTAAACAAAGTCTGTAAATGTGATACACTTGTGGCAACTGTTTGAGCAATTTGGAAGATACGTAGATTCTGAACTCTGAAAAGAATTTTGATATCTCTTGATGCATTATTTGAGGGTGTATAAGAAGTAAAAAAGGTAATATGGCTCATCCTGGTTTGTTCTACAGTGGGGTCCATCATGATTGCTGTGGTTTAATCTTGGTAGCAGCCAAGGCCCCCACAGCCACTTGCTGAGAGGCTGAGGTGTTCTCAGTGTGCCCCCACTGGTTCCCTCCCACAGGGACTGGCTGATCAGCAGCCTATGCCAGTTGTTAATGAGCATGTATGTTTACCTCTTGTTTGGTTTATTACTGACATTTTGTGTAACTGTGGGTCACAGAGGTTCACACAGCTGCTTCGTTGGAAAGATTGAGCAATGCAGGTAAATAATGTGGTGGCTGCTGCCATCTTTGGAGACATTCAAACCTGATCTGCTTTTGGAGTGTCGCTGCTTTGAGTACAGGTCCCTAGATCATCTGCTATAGTTCCTTCCAATCAAAATTATTTAATGATTTGTGATAAGAGGAATTTACAAAAAAAATCTGACTTATTCATTTATCCTGTATTTGTCCTATATTTGTCCAGCATATCCTTGTTTCCTACTGCACTTCTCTGAGAATACCCCATTTTAATTAACTCTCTGGACATAGTTTTGATTATTTAATGACATGCTTAATATTTATTCATGCTCCCTCCAAATGAGAGAGTCAAAAGCCAGCTAGGTGGCTGGATATGAGTTATGCCCCAATCTGAAAATTGGTATGCATTCATTTTTAAATCTGAACCATGGGATCTATCTAATATTTTTGTCCTATCAAAGCAAATGACAATGCCATTTCTAAGCCACTCTTAGTAGAATAGAGGTAATGTGCCTTTGAAACAGGAAAAACAAAAAGAAAATATTTACATTTCTAAACAAAATATCTATTCAATCAGGTAATTGCTCTGAAAAGGATGGAGCGAATGCCCATGAGACCACACCAGATAAGAACGTCAGGGAAGGGTGACAACTGTATGTCTGTCTCCAAACTGAGAAAGTATAGTGTAATGTTCTTCACTGCACTGTAAGTAGTTAATAGAATAAGCACAAATTATATGGGAATCCAGGAAGACTTTCTAGGCACATCAGATTTTTTACACTAACAATCTTGCTGTTATTTTCACAGAATCAGAGAGGATAGCTGTGGTTGGGAGGGACATCGAGACTGCCTGCTCTCATTGAGAAAAAGTCCACTCTCAAACAGATTCAACTACCCCAGGCTGAGGTCTGAGTATCTCCACAGCCTCTCTGGGCAACCTACCCCAATGCCAAATATTCAATAAACTTTCTCCTTTAAGATGACTTCCAACTTTGCCTTAGATGTGCCGACCTCATTAAAACTGAGTTTGTGAGACCCCAGGAGGTTTTAGAGGGCCCAGTGTATCCAGCCAGCCTTGTTCACTGCCAGCAGCTCTCCCAGCCACCTGAGCTCTGGACCACAGAGTAGAGGGCAAGGGCTCCTGCACAGCCCTGGCAGGGGTGAGTGGCTGCGGGGGTCTCCACTTTGGGAGTGTTTCTGGACAGACCTCCATGCCAACCTCCCTGCTGGGCTGGTTTCTCCACCATTGCCAGCCAGCAGAATTGCCCAGTTCAACTGCCTTGGACATGTTCAGGACATGTGAGGTTTGAAACCTCAGATTCCTAAGTTTTACTTGAAAGTTTGACAATCACAGGGAAGCCGCTCCAGACTGCAGCTGGGGATATGATCCAGCTGGTTTTGTAGTGTAGTGAGCTGGGAGGAGAGTGGGCTGAAATGAATCAGCACATGGAGCATCTGTGGGCATATGGGTGATCTCTTTATGAGTAAAACCAGTTGCGAATTAAAACTGATTAGAAAAAAAGGAGAGCCACAAAATGAGAGTCTGATGACAGGATCAACTTCTATTAAGCTATCTGCAGTTTGGAGTTCACCGACTTAAGATGCAAAAAGCAATCTTGATTTAAAACAAACAAATAAATCTCCATTTTTTTCCGGTTTTCTCATGCTGCTATTCCCACTGCGTAATCTGAGCATATAGGAAAGACTGCTGCTGAACTTTTTGAAGCCTTCATTTAGCATCTGCATGAAGAACATTAAAAGTAATAATACAAACAAGTTGAATGTATATAAGGAGTCTTAGAAGATTGTATCACAGATAAGTAAAATGCTTAGGATTTTCTTTTTGTATGTGTAATGCATTTGCAACCTACTCGCAACATTGTTCCCTGCATGAGGGCCCCCTAATTATTTCATCATGCAGCAGGAAATTCTGGTAGGTTATATATAAACAGCCTGAGGCAGAGACCTCTTCATCAGATAGAGCGTGACATCTGACATCTGTGCTGCCTGCTGCTCGCATGACACAATCATCCAGGCAGTCTGAGCATTGAGGAAGGCAGGAGCAGTCGGAGCACGGGGCTAACTGGAGGTGGCAAAGGGTTCCTCTAATCCAAAGCTAAAACTTAATCCCTTCCCTTTCTGATGGCCACGTCCCACCTCTCTGCAGCAGGCATGGTCACGGTGTGGTACCAGCTGGGGCAAGGGGTGGATTCCTGGCCCTGCTGTCCACAGAGGTTCTCTCTGAGGATGGGGCGATGCATATGCCCCCTGTCCCCGTGTGCCCCTGGGAGGAGCTGGGCTCTGCAGTGGCAGGGCCACCAACAGGCTGCACACCCCAGCTTCAGCTGGGGCTCCAGCCAGCCCACGCTCGGAGCAACTCCTGGCACAGATGCCATTCTCAGAGCGCCTCCTGGCATCTGCACACCCTTCGTAAAGGCGCTAGTTCCCCATGCTGCCTGTGGGAGCCTGAGATGCCGTGGTGAGGAGTGGCTGAAGGTTGGAGAAAGCCAAACCCCAAGTGATTGTGAGGGCCTTGTGTCAGACATATGAGACTGCCTTTTTTTTCTCATTGCACTTATTTTTATGGTACCCAACAAAAAGGCTGATTATTTTCCCTTAAACAAGTAAGTGGTGTTTCTACTTGGTCAGTAGTGTTTCCTTGGTACAGAAAATGTCTTCTTAGGGAAGTCATTGGAAGTAGCAGGCTAGGAGGAGTTTGAGCAGTGTAGGGAAAGCACGTGCCAGCAGCCCCCACTCTGCCCTCCAGCATTTCTAACCTGAAATTCCCTGCACTCCCACACTCCCTTCCTGTGATGGATTACCCAGGCCGTGCTGTGTGTCCAGAATAGCACTGCTTGCTCTGACACTTGGTGAGCTTGTATCTTTCTTGCATGAAAGAAATAGACTGCCTGAAAAGTAAGGGGAAATTCTCTGAAGGAATGTTTTAGGAAAGTAGCAGCTCCCTGTTGTGACATATATTTTTCCCTCTAGTGTATATTTCCACTGTCTTCAAATATACAACTCCATTTCATTAATAATGTTATTGTTTGGACTAGTGCCTTCTGGTCTCATGTGTCATAGCTGTTTTGAAACAAACAGGAAAATTTTTTAATATTTTTTTTGACTTTGGCTTTAACCTTAAGCCCAGTCCCAGAAAAAGCTATATGTTCATCAGTTTTCTGAACTCTGTCCAAATTTGTTTACACAGGAAAATATTCTTTCCGTTGCCACATCTAAGGCCACGAAAAATTCCACCAGTTTTAAGAAACTGAGGATAGTAACAGTATTTGGAGGCAGACTTTTGGTCTTAATACCAGACTACTGAGGCTTGAACTCTGCTGAATCTCCCACTACAAAATCTTCTTCAAATGTTTCATTATCAGTCCTTTGTCAAATTTCAGTAAATCAATAATGCTAAGGATTTCCTGAAAAGTCAACTTATTTTTTCCCCTTTGGTTAGTAACTGAATCAGGTTGAGATTTTTTGCTGGAATCAGCTGTTTTTAAATCAAAATTTGTCACAGACTGGAATTGTTTCCTATAGTCTTCTGATGTACTCTTTACATTAGTTACATTTGTAATCAGATAATTCCTCGTTAGCCCTTTTCTCTAATCGACCATTCCTTAATCGCATCCTCGTAAACGTCAGTGTGCACCTATTCACTTTAAATTTGAAGAGTAACATATACCATTTTTTTGGACTTAGTAGAAGTTTGAAATTAATCTCTGAAGTGACTGTCTCCAAGCTCCATCTACATTCTTAAGATTCTCAAATGATCCTGACCTTGTGTACTTGTGTTTATTCCTGATTTGGGTGATACTTCTTATCATCCCCTTGTTTCAGGGTGAATAAAATGAAATGTCTATCCTTAAGGGTAGACTTAAGGCTTTTAGTATTTCTGACAAAAGTAAATACTGTTTAAAACTGCCCTTGTCCTTATAGGAGATTTTAATTTGCCAGATGTTTAGCCTGATTTGTTAAAAAACAGAGCTGAACTCCGAGTCCATTTTTTCCTGAGTAACTTTGCAGAGAGAACGTTTTCCGTTTCCTGTGTGGGTGAAATTCAGGAGATGGCCAATGCTAAAAATATTTTTCTTTGCCTGGTGCTTCAGGTTCTACCAGGTGCCTTTAGAAAAACATACATTTGGTCATACATTTGTACCTACTTGGTATCTGAGAGACTTTCCCACAAAATGAAACAGGCTTTTGGGGATCTTGAGGAAGAATGAGGGCCCTGGCTATAGCTAAGCAAAAACATGGAACTTCAGGTAGGGGAAATGCAGACCTGGGCTAGATGTGAACACAGCAGAATTTTTTTCCCAAAAAGAGGGTGAGGCTGTTGCTGATGTGTGGTATCAGTGGAGAGGCAAGGAATACTGAGATAGATGGACAAAGATTGTGGGGAAGCTGACACATTTGACCTGGCTGCTGAGAGAACCCTTGTGCAAAGCTGTCCTCGCTGAATGAAGTGTTTGAGACCCTGAAGGTGTGCAGCACTGTGTCTGAATCAGTCGTGCTATCAGTACTGAATACAGCTCCCAGAAGATGTCGATAGAATCAGAGTGAATGTGTTTGCTGTTTGACAGCAGTGAAAGCAGGTCTGTGCAGCCATGCAGGATATCCTCATCAGCCTTTGGAGGTCTGTCCTTAGTTTTATTTTGCAGGTAGATGAAAAGTTCTTGCAATTCTGTCATGATGATAGATAGTTAATTGTTTTTATTCTTAATTTTGCTGGTAAATGGTGGCATGGGAAATCAGGATGACTAAACTGGAAACATGCGTGTTCATCATCAGCTCTATCAGGCACTTAAGACTGGAACATTGAATGCGATGTGCCTGTGGTGTACAGGGCAACTGTCGACCAACTGTGTGGAACCCTCAGTCTGTACAAGTGGCTTCTTAGTCTTCTGCTGGGACTGAGCCAGAGTGCTCCAGTGGCAGAAATATGTTTAGAGGGATCTGTGGATGTGGATTGTTAAGGAAAGAAGCATGTTAGCAGAAATGCCGGCTCTGCCTTGTGTATTTACAGCTGTGTTCATGCAACCTGGGCCACAAGAAGGGTGATGTCCCACCTGGCAAGGTGGAAGGTCCTAGATTTTCCACCCTGGGAAAGGATTTCTTAGGCAGAGAGGGATTCAGGAAATCATAACCTGTGTACTATTGGACAGTTTTTGCAGGTTTATGGGATATAGAAAACACGGGAGTACTATAGTAAATTTAATAATATATAGTGTGAGTCTGAGTCGTGCTTTTTTTTCTTTTTGATCATACAGTGCTTGTACCATGCAGTGCTTGTCCCCTGTTCTGAGAGCGCTAGGACACTGATATATCCTTTAGTAGGTTGGGCTGAACTGCCAAGGCGACCATGGAGGACCTTGCTTTTCCCATCACTGGAACTCATTCGGTGGTCCTTGGTGCATGTGGTCTTTCTAGTTTTCTGCCAAGTGTTCACTAGTGCCCAAGAAGCCCTCTATCAGTTTTCCAGCTGCATTGCTATTTCGTCCTGCAGATCTGTACAGCTTGGAGTCCCCATCCCTGCCAATGAGGGTTGCTGGCAAGAGACAGCGCAGGCTGTGAACTTTCTGGATCCTGAGGGAATGCCTGGGTCCTTGGCACTGCACCCACATGAACAATGGGCTCGTGAGCATGCTGGTGTCACTGAAGCTCTAGGAGCTCTGGGTTCACTGACTTGGCTTATCTCAGCAAGAAACAGCTGAGTTCAGAGATAATTACTCTTCTGAGACCACAGATATATAAGAGTCACCACACAACCCATTCCAGACAAGCTGAATAAACAGACTGTAACTGATTCCTGTCTGTACTGCTCCTGCAGCTCACTTGACTGTGTCAGACGTGGTGTGCTGTCTGGTGGCAGCGACACATGTGCCATGCTGCCTGACGTAACACTATCTCACAGTTCATTTCCATGGCAGCAATATGGAAATCTGGTGAGACTAAGACAGGTCTGTCCAGTGCAATCAATATTACGCTTTCTGATTCCAGTCTGGAAAGCCGCTATGGAAAGGTTCTTGGATGCATACTTGGTAACACTGAGCTCCTTGGATCCAAGCGCCCAGTAAATCTTAGCCTGATTACTGCTGGAGTTCATAGCATGCTGGGGGGATTTCAGGGCTGGCAGTTTGGCCACAGGTTTATACATGGGTATTTATCAGGACATGCTCTACTCTGAGGCTCTGCCTACTCTAGGTTCAGGGGACTTTTCTCCTCCACAAGGCAGCATGAAATTTAAATTAAATTTTACTAGTTCTTTAAAGTATGTAGGCAATTAACTGTATCTGAGGCAAAAAATTCTGAGTAAACTGTTCTGGGTTTCTGGAAAAAACCAAGGTATTCTCCCTGGATATTTGACTAGCAGGTCTTGCTACTCTCGCAGTCAGCAGTTGAGTGGTCTTTCCTAAAGCAGAACCTTTTGTGTAGTTTTTCATCTTCTTTTGCATCCCTTGATCAACTTGGTGTCTGAAATCTGCTGTGTATCAATGTCCTGCAAATGTAGACGTGTCAGGCTCAGATGGCTTGGTCTCCTTGACTCTCTCTTAGTAGCATGGGGTTCTGCTTGTGAAAAAAGAGAGAAACTCGTGGCTTAAATGAAGCCTTGGTTGATGTAGCTCACATAGATGGTACATTTTTGGGCAAGCATATGATGGAGTAAAAGGATGATTATTTATCACTCTGATCTTCAGGAAACTTAAATCCAGCAACCTATGAAATCTGACATGCAGTGTCAAAGCAGTGGAGTGGGTGGAGGTGAAATTTGGTGTCATGGCATCTGGGAAGTCCCAGTGAAGATATCACTCTGGGCTTGATGCTGCTAACCTGTGCCTTTAAAAATCCTTCTCTAATAAATGTTAAAATTTCATCACTAGTAATTATGTCATCAGCTCCATCTATTGGAATTAGCTGAGACATAAGATGCTGAAGATTTTTAAGCAATTTTGCCCTTCTGCACCGGAAAGTACGTGCAACAAATACCTCCTGTTGTCTTAAAGATCTCTGTGTTCTCTTAGTGTTTCTTCTCCATCTCTGCACCAAAGTCCTATATTTACTGCTACAGAGGAATGAGAATTGTCTGCTCTTTAATAGATATAACACAAATTTATACATATAGAGAATGGTAGAGGAAGAGAACTGTATTCCTGTTTAAAAGGTCTAAAGATACGTATGTTGCAAGTAAATCCTAAAATAAAAGTCTTTGATATGGATGGAAATTTCATGAATGAATTTATTTTCCTTTTTCCATCTTCTTAATGAAGAACACAAGTAAAATTTCAGATTCAAACACTTGAGTACTGAAGCAGGCAGGGGGTTGATTAGACTTCTCTAATTATAACTAATGACAGAAATAACATGGGCTCCTGTTTTGCCTGGGTGACATAGGAATTGAGCCACTCATACAAATACAGCATGTCTCCCCTTATTTTCTTATGGCAGATGGTACAAAACTGACTCAATAAACCACACTGCTCTTTGAGGTTCTCAAGAACAGGACCCTCAGTCTGCTCCCAGCTCTGTTCACCGGGTTCCTGGTGAATGTGAAATGGCATTGACAGGAATGGAGTGGCAGGTACTGGAGATCACAGCTGTTCTGCTGTACTTGCTCTCGGTTTGGCTGCAGCCAGTTACGGGGCCAGGACAGACATCTTGCTTAGGGCTCCAGTTACTCTGACTTGGGCACTGTGGTTCTTCCATATGTTGTACTGTTAGCAGTGAAATTCCTCTGACTGGATTGGGAATGATGCTGCTGTGGTGCTATGCTGAGAATCCCAGTGTGTTTCAATATTTGCTCACACTCCAGTCTGTGTGGAATTTCCTAGGAAGGACAGGCCAGGAAAAATGGCTTTTTGCTTAAATATAGTCAGAACAAGATACTTAGGAATGCATTTATTGCCCTGCACCTGCCCCAGTAAGCTCCCACCAAGCTTTATTCAGTCAGCAGAGCTGTCAGTTCCTCCAGTGCAGTGCTGCTGGGAGCAGGGAGCCGTGCACTGCCTGTGTTCCCCTCAGGCAGGGGCTGTGTTCTGCTCAGGGACTCCTTGAGCCTGGGTGTCAGCCAGATAGTTTCTGAATCAAGGCGTGCATCACTGATCCTGTTCAAAACCATATCTTCTAATCCTGTTTGTTTTGTCTACTAACGAGCAGATTCACTGAAAGAGGCACCTCATGTCCTGAAGCAAAATTTCAGTGCTGAGGGAAACAGAAATGATAAGTATTTTTGTTACGTATATTTCTCTGTCAATATTTATACAACCCAATTCCCCGGGTAGCTGTGGGTGAAGTTATAGAGGAGAAAAAGAATCCTCGAGCTTCTACTGAACTCCAAGGGAACCAGCCCCTGTGCACTTGTATCAAAGGGAAGCGCAAGATGAAGCCAAACAGTGAGTGCAGGTGAGCAGGAGCCGAGAGCGTGTAGGGCTTGGGTGCTCTGTCTGTGGCAGCTGTTCCTGCACTGTAGTCAAGCCCTGCCTGGTGTGCAGGGGCTGCTGGGGCGGAGCCCACCCTGGCTCTCAGCCCTGGCCCACCACCCTGCTTAGCCATGGCAGGGGCACCTGCCCGAGCTGGCCCTGGCATTGGGCAGTGGGAGTGGGAGGGCTGGGGCACCTGCTGCTCTGTGCGCCCTTGGCTGCGCTGGCTGGGCGGGGGCACCCTATGGGCAGCCCACTGGGCTCAGCTGTCCCCACCAAGCAGCGCCTGGTGTTCTCTCCAGGTGATCCTGAGGCTGCTGCCTCTGTGGGAACTGCTGAGGGCAGCGGGAGACACGGCATTCAGCTGCAGAGAGGTGCAGGAGAGCTGCCCATTTATTCCAGTAAACACTGTGGGAACGGTGAGATGGAGTAACAGGGCAGAAGCACAGAAACAATCTGGCATGCAGAGCACAATGACTCCTCTCTTTTTAAATTTTTTATTTCCCCAGGGAATCACATGTTTATTAAAATGTTAAAATCTATTGTCTCACACTTCCTTTAGGCTAATCCCAGCATTTGCTAGAAAAATCCCATCTTGTAGAGCATACATTGTAAATCTGTTTTGTTTAAATAGGGTTCACAGTAGAACTTTGTGAATGTCAACATTTAAGCTTAGCATTTGTGGGTCTGTATGAATAACGTGGCTTTGCTCAAAATGAGAGTATCCACATACACATGCTATGTGCTTCCTTAAGGCTCGGGAGAAAATGATTATGTGCAATATATGTGGTTAAGTGTAACTCTGGAAGTGTGACCTGATAGCTGGCTGAAGGTGACATCCTCTAATAAACTGCAGTTCCCTGAGTGATCTCCCTTGCTATGATAGATTTAATACCTTAAAGGAAATAATGAGGTAGTCCAGGTAGAGGAGATACTGACGGTGGGAAGATCAACTGAATTTTAGAAGAGTCTGATTCTTGAAACGTGCTTTTAATTTAGTTCTTCAGTCTCTTTCACATTAAGAAAATATAGAATCAACTCACTCATTATAGTCAAAGTATTTGAGCTCCATACCCTTCCTGGGTCCCCTGCTTATGCTGTAAATCCATATGATTTAGATAATAAGGGCTGAGAAATGACTCTCATTCAGTGAAAAAGTTGGTTTTTTAAAGGCTCCTGATTAGACTGTCAAAATGTGATAAATTGCATTTCTGCTTCAGTGGTCAGAGGTGTTTCAGAGGCACGCATCTTCATTGAAAATTACGTATTTATTACCTTTCTATCAGAGAGATATATTTATTTACAATTTATATTTATAATTTTTATTTACTTCTATTATCTTTGTAACTTTTTTATAACAGACCAGTCTATCAAATAAACTAGTGTGTTTTTTATATTGCAGTATAAAATATTACATCAATGACTCTGGGGATGTGATACATTTCACTCCTGATGCAACCCCTACAATTTAAATAAATCATGCATTGGATACATCTGGTCCAAAATATTTCTGTTTGCTGCCAATGAAACAATGCCTATCTCCAGTGCTTTCACCATCAGCATTTTCTTCCATTTCCGTATTTTGATTTCAGGGCTCCTGTCTGCAACAAAACAGAATATTTCCATAATAGGGGAACTTTGTAAGCAGAGATACGACAGGCAGAAAACCTCTGCTAGACACAGAAGAGATCCCAACCCTGCTCACAGGTCCCATAAATAGGGACCCTGAGTGTTTTGCACAGGTGTGATTTGGCCAGCACTGGTGTTGCAATGCCAGCTGGTGGAAAGTATCATCTTGGGTAGGGAACCCTCCCGTTCATCCACTCCTTGTATTCTGTCCTGGAGTGTGGTCTTGAAGTCAGTAGTTTCCAGTGGTCGGGTGAGCAGAAGATGACTGCAGATGCCTGGGAGCAGCATGCAGAAGCCGTGGGATGATGCGTAGCAGGTTCCCTACCCCTGGGAGAGTGTGTGCATGTGCTTAGGTGGACATTTGCACACAAATGGCCTGGCCACAATGGCTCATGTGTACAGAGCTAATCTGAGCTGAAATAATTTTGAGAAAGGATGGTACAAGGGGCTTTAGTGGAGTAGTGCCAAGTATCTACCGTAGTCACTCAGGGATGGATTTAGAAGTGAAGAGAGATCAGAATTTTTTTGGGAGGGAAATTTCTTTCTTCCATTTTTTTCTCTGTTGAAGTGCAAATTTGCACAGGGATAGTCACTTAAAATTAAGTTCTGGGGATGTTATCACTGAGTGGAAAATGATTTTTCAAATGATTGAAAGATGTAATGCCTTCTCCTTGCATATTTCAAAGAGAACTGCAAAATTATTTAAGAAAAATGTTCAAAAACAATGAAAACATTGCCACTTTTGTCATTTCCCCCTCCTTGGGGACTGCAAGCATCATCTGGGTAGCCATGGGTCCCTGCTCTGGCACAAAGCTGCCAGCTCTTCCCAGGAGCACAGCCTTGAGCAGCACAGTTACACAGTTGTCCAAAACCAGATGGTGACATCGGAGCCGAAATTACTCACAACTGAAATGCTTTAGTCCTAAATTCCTCCCTGATGTTGCTCCATCAAAGCCAATTACTTTGGCCTCCTCAGCCAGCATCCTTCTGAACTTTGCCAAACCTCTTTGGCTTGCTCCTGTTGCTTGTAAATAGTTTTAGAACAAGTCCTCTTCCCATCCCACAGTCGGAGAGAATGGTCAGTGGCAAAGGTGTGTTACTAGAAAGAGCTGTGCTCTGCCTAAGGATTTGAACTTGACCTGAGGAGATTATGTATGATGTATTAACAGTGGGTCTAATAAAGAAGACTTATTAGACTTTATAAAGACTTTTAGAATTTATTATTTATTGCTTGCATCAAATTTTGCCAGGTGTTATAAATGCTCTCTTCTCCAGAGAATGTGAAATAATACAATGTAAAAACGAAAAATCTCACTCACTGGAGTCCACAAACACTTGGCTGCTCAGCTTAAGAAGCACCGGGTTGGCTCAGCAGACAAAAGCTTGACAAGGTCCCTTCTTTCCTGGTCACTAGTTCAGACCCAGAGCAGGTTGATAACACCCAGCTGCTCTCCCTGGGGGGATGTGATGGAGCTGCCCAGTGTAAGCCAAGGGCTGCTGGAGAATGAGTAGTCCTCCCTCCTCCAGCCTCCCCTGCTGCTACGCTGGTCTTCAGCCACAAAGGTGAGGTCGAGGGTTGGAAAGCAAGTAGGCTGAGAAAAATGTGGGGAGGGCGAGACATGTCAGAGCAGAGTTGGAAACTCTCCCTGCCACTGCCACACTTTGAGTTTATTATTTCCTTGTAGGTGCTTTGATACATGCCAGTTTCCCATGGACAGTGTGCTGTGCAGTGTTGTCTTACAGGCAGACGCAGGAACACAGAAACTGTTTTTCCCCCCTTTCTTGCTTCCCACCCAGAAGTAACTTAAGTGAATTTTCTGGACTTACTCTAATTAAAAAATGGAGAAATGGGAGAGTCTTTGCTTAACACAGTTCTTCAGAAATGACGTTTCCTGTGGCTTACGTCACCTCACAGTGCCACATGGATCATGGCATAATGCTGTAGTACTGTATTGGCTGGGAATGTTTCCAGCACTGCAGTGCTAAAGTCACAGAGAAGGGGAAGAGAATACAAACGTCTGGACTCTCAGTTTGTCTTTGGCCAGGCATGTATGGAATCGGAGTGCTTGTCTTTGAGCTGAATGCTTCTCTCCACAGGCTTCAGTTTGACTGTATTTACGATTTAAGGGGCTGCAATTCCACGCCAGGCATTTCAGGTGCTTTTTCCCTGTATTCCAGGAAGGAATATAAACCCACAGCATTGGTGGCAAAATAAATAGTGGACCAAAATGTTTTGTCAAGGAGTCATCCTTCCCTTGGGAGAGCCAGGGCTCATGGTGGGGGGTCAGGTCTCTGCTGACCATGGAACTCCTCATACTGATCTGTAATGCAATGCTGCATTTCCCTTGTGAAGGGGGGAATGCCGCTACATCTGGTAATGATGTTATTCTTATTGCATTCGTGTGTTGCACTGCTGTATGGATCTTGGAAACACAGCCAGCCATCTGATCCAGCTTTTTCTTGACTCTGCACATTCACTTACTCATCAGCTCTGAGGCACATTGACTTAATTCCCTCTGTTTTCTAATGCTGTGTGTGGTTTAATCACATCCCCAGGAAGAGGTGTAATTATTAAACCACAGGAAAGTTAATGACTGGTATTTGCTCTTCAGCATAACCCATTTTGGTGTCTGGGGTTTGGCATGTCATCCAATGGGAAAACCAGCTCCAAGACATAATCCTCAAAGCACACATGATTTTCCAGTGATTTATGCTTTTTTTTTTTTTTCACATATCAGTTTTAACAATAGCTTTGCTGGTTATTTTAGAAAACTGTGTTTTCTTGATCAAGCTTACTGTGCTGAAAATTTTTCCTTGAAATCATACCATGTTTTATTTGGGGGATGGGTATTACACCGTATGCAAGCTATATTTTACATAAAATTTGCATACTTGTGAAATGTTGCCTACAATGCTTGTCCTTACACAAATGCATAATTCAGGGGTTTTTGTTAAATCAAGAGCTCCTAATGTACTTTGCTTATTATGTATAAAATCCCTAGGAAACTGGCTAACAATTGCTCAACATTTTCTTTACTGAAGGGATTTCCTGGCAGTCTCTCCATAGCAGTTGTATATAAGTAGGTCTTTGTATGTCTTATGAATTTTGTTTAACTAATGACCCATTAAACTAAATTTTATATTGGTCAGAAGGAAGGGAATAGAACCCATCAGAAAACAGCATTTCTGTATTTGATTGGTACTTTATTTAGGAAATTATGATCTGAAATCAAATTTCTGCTTTTTTTTTCTATGAGGTTCATTAAAAAATGATGATAATAATAAAGCTTAGGAACAGGGTTAGTTTAATCATCTTTGTTAGTCTCCAGACAAAGTTTGCAAACCAAACAAGAAATTTGTCAGCCATGGGCAGTGGAGGAGTCCCCATTCTCAGAGGAATTTAAAAGCCATGTGGATGTGGCACTTGGGCACAGGAGTTAGTGGCCTCAGCAGTGCTGGGGAATGCTTGGACTCAATGGTCTTGGAGGGCTTTTCCAACCCAAATGGTTCTGTGATTACCGGCAGAGCTGCTGCATGTATCCTTTGCTGTTCACACACGCCTGCCCCAGCCTTTGCTCTGTTACCCAGACATCCCCAAATCAGACACCAGAGAGACTTTATTATGGTCTTTATTAGGGAATAGTTAGAGTTTGGTCTATGGGTGAAGGAGACTGGTGCAGGGATTGTGCTTTGTTCATTATGTTTGAAGTCCTAAGGTGGAGTGGGAAGGGCATACCAGTGATAGATAATTCAGGAAATAATTGTGTGATATCAGGGAAAACACTCATGGTATAGGGTGCTACTTTGTGTGAGCAGAGGCATCAGAACTGCAATGAGTAAACTTGAAATAACCATGTCTGTTTAAATAAACTGGTTAATAGCTCTGGAAATGGAAGACTAGCAATATTTTCTGGAGTGGAGATGACCATGGTTTGCTTTGTGTTTCACAGAGATTAATAAATCAGAATTGAATATTAATCAATTGCACTTCAATGGTTTTGCTTCCTGAGCATTTGCGAGACTTCTAGTCTTGCCGTGCAGGAAATTTTCTCTCCACCCTTCTCAAATGTTTACTCTGAGCTTTATTTGGAGCTGCTCTTAAAAACTGCAAAAAGCCATAAAGGGTTGGTACTGGTTTCGTGCACAAACTCAACACTAGTGGTGTTTTACTACATTCAATTTAAAGACTGTTTCTGATTTTATATATTTCAGTTCAAGAATGTCAGGATTCCTAATCTAAACTGGCCTTGAGGTCAGAAACAGACTTCAGGCTTCTGTTTAGGAATTTACGGTCATTTGCACATCGAAGTGGATGTAAAGACCTTCCACAGCACAGCAGCCCACTCTGCCTGGGTCTAAGGACTGTACATGGTCTGGACCTGGAAAATCAAGCTTTGGGATAGGAATTCATCCTCCCTCATCCCAAATGCTTTGGCCACCTCCTCAACTGGGCAGCTTAGTGAAGACAGGAAAAGTGTCCCCATCACTGACAGAATTTCCCTACTATGTAGGTACAGGTGGGTTGCACCAGTGAAGGTGACACTCAAAGAAGGTGCTTTCTGCACATCGCCTTTGGCACTGGTGGGCTGAAGGGGGTGGCATGTGGGGAAGCTGGCTGCCTGCTGCCATAACTGTGTGGTTATGCAGAATCTTAACTGGAGAAAATCAGATGATTTCTCAATGAAAATGTCCATGGCATGGGAATTGTTTTCATGTTTCCAGAAAGATGAAATCTAGGAAAGTGCTTTTGTTTTTGTGCAAGTGGATATCAAAAAGAAGAATGTCACTAGGGAGAAGGGAGGCAGTTGTTCACTTAGAAAGTTTGAAACTTGCTTTTGAAGCAAGAGAACATATTGCTATTTTTTTCCCCCACTCTATAAATAACTCTTGGCAGGCAGAAACAACCTTGATTGCATGAGATGAAGTAGAGCAACCAGCAGGCTCTACAGCAGAATAAATGGCACAGCGCCAAGAGCTTCATCAAATGAATAATAGCTTCCACTTGACAATCAGTAAAGTGCCTCTTCTCCTGTGGATTTAGTTTTTAATGATGATTAGAGAGGATGGGCTCCTAAAATTTCTCTGGTAGAAATGACCTCCTATTAATTTCTGTTACTTGAAATGCTGAATTCAAAGCTATTTTACAGCTGCAAAACCAAAGGCACTGACATAAAGGAACTATTATCTTTGTAATTGTAGCAACAAGTACTAAATTTGTCATTGATTAAGAGAGACTTTTGAACTTTATGATTCTTCTGTTGTCTGTGTCCCTTACATAATGTTCTGGGCTACCCAGATTGCTGTCCTTTGGAACTAAAATGTTTGCTAAAGCATGAAAGTGTATCTGGTGGATTAGGAACCCTTTCTATAGCACTGCCTTTGTTTTATTTAATTCCTTCACGTGTTTTTTTCTAACATTTGGTAATGATGGTTGTGGGAAGCCAAAGGCATGTTTCAGTACGTGGAGCGTGGGAGAGCCCTTCCCAGGTGCGTGGTCAGGGTGGGAGGAGTGCTTTGGCAGTGGGGTGCTGCACAATGAGAACAAATAAGTAAATCCCAGTCGTCACTTTCCCCGTGAACAGAGAGATTTTCCCTGCTCTGCTGAGTAAAGAAACCTGGGGATTTTAAAGCAGAAGGAGTTAATTGACTTGAAAAGCTGGACCTGCAACACATATCCCATGCAATCTTAATTTTTGTTTTGTTTTGTTTAAAATAAAATTGTAGAAAGAAACTTTGGAGAATGCTGTTAGACCCTCCATGGTGTTGTTTTAGTGGGGAGTTACAAGAAAGGCTGATTAGGAATTAGTCCTTGATTAAATTGTAGTCTGGTCTAGGCTCCTGTCCTTGGGTTGCTGCTGCTGCTGGTGGCTCAGGACAACATGCACCACACAGTGTTTAATAATTTGCTGTAATTTTACGGAGCTATAAATTGCTTTGTATGATCAGCTCCGTGATGCGTGTCCCAGAGGTGCCTATCTCCCTGCTAGCGAGCCCAGAAGGACAGCAAAAGGCAGGCTCACAGGGGCTGGGTGCCCATCGCCTTCACCCCGGGGAGCACCGCGATGGCAAGGAGTCTCTTTCCAGCCCTGCCGCCGGCTCTCAGTGGCCACAGCCACTGCAGGGGCCACCCCAGGACAGAGAGGCTTCCTGGGAAGCCCGGCTGGCCCTCCGTGCTCCCTGTGGGAAGGAGAGAAATGATAGAGGAAAGAAAGAAAGGAGACAGTATTCATTAATGATGGTTGGCATGAGGCTGTTACTAAGTGAACAAAACGAGTGCTTGGGGCAAGTAAAATAAGCTCCTAAACTAATTTTAGAGCCAAAGGTAGTTTCAGAGGGCTGTCCCAGCATGCCACGCTGTGATGGAGCACTAGCAGAGGGCGAGTAAGGAGCGTTTTAATGAGAAATGTTTGTCAGAGCAGGTCCTCAGACTTGTTACTCACAGAGCTGTAGCTGCCTCAGTGTGTTGGACTTGACTCCCTGCAATGTGAGCCCTCTGTCTCGGTCTGAATCGTGCTGATAGGAAGCTCTGACATCTATGGACAGTACTTAGAGGGATGCTGCAGGGAAAAAATAATGAAAAAAGACTTAAGACCACTATCCATATTACTGGATGTACCATTAAGAGGTGAGGAAGAACTGAAAATACAAAAATTAAGGGAGTAAATTGTAACTGCTTGCTTAGAATATTCTAAAATATTTTGTTCTGAATTTCTTTTTTTTTGTTTTATGTTTTTGAAATTTATGAAAAAGTGATCAGTTCTTCATAGTAAAAAACTGACTTTGAATAAAAACTTGGAACTTTTAATTTAGACTTTTGAAACTGGATTCTGGATTGGATATTGAAACTGTCGGTTTCTCATAACTGACCTTTTTCCCTACATACAAAATTACTGTTGATGAATCAGCACATTTTTAAGTACAAACATTTCTCTAAAAACACTTGGCAGGCAATGTAAGTATAGAGAGCATATGCGCAGAGATAGAAATTTATTTCTGGACCTGGTATGTGTACTGTGGGAGTTGAGATTTTCTTCAGTTTTGCCATGAGTGAAAATTATCTAGCAAATCTTTTCTGTAAATACTTCTTTTGGCTGCCTTAGTGTGTTGCATTTTATTGTGGGTTTTTGCCATGTCAACAAAAACTGAAATGAGCATTTTGGAGAGAGACTTTTGTGTGTGCAGGTTGAGATGCTGGGTGCTGTGAGCCTGGCCTAACGCTGGCACAGAAGGTGCTATGCTATGTCTGTGCTCCTGGCTGGCGTGGAATGGCACAGTGCGTTGGTGGGACGCTGACTGGAGAGCATGGCCAGAGGAGGGTGAGGTGCTGGTGCCCCTGCAAGGGGAGTTTGTGGGGGATTCTGGCCCTTGCTTGTTTTTCTGCTTTAGCTACTGGGATCTGCACTAAACACTTGCACAATCATACTTCATGGTTGTTGGCAGAAGTTGGCTTTAATTTAGCGAGGAGTGCCCTATCACTTAATCTAGACTTCTCATGAATGATGTGTGATCAGCTAACAGTGTTTAAACTACATTTCTCTGCCATCAGTCATACTCCAGGAAATTTTCACTGAAACTATTGGAGCTCTTTTCAAGGTTTGGAGATGCTGAAACACTTCAAAAATCATCTCCTGCTTTAAATTGAGGGGACTTTGGGACTGTTTCGGACATTGTTGTTAGTGAGCACTTCTATGACAGTGAACTGTGTGTGACCAAGGCAACACCAGGAAGCACTGAGCCAGGAATGTAATCCTGGCTTCTGGTTTAGGGACTGGGGAGGCAGAGGGGTGTCGAAAACATCAGGTTACACTGTGAGGATTCATTTTCTCCCCTGGCAGAGGCTGTGCACCATACCCTGTAGACCTTCAGTTCATACTCGAACTAAATGGTAGTAAGAAGGGTCATTTTGCAAAGTCCCTCCTACTGACAAAGGGCCTTTGCACAGTCACACATCTTTGAGAAAATCCAGCATCTTATTTAGCAGTTGATGACCCATTTGTTCTTTCTTTTTGCATCTTCCTTCAACACAGAAGTACATCACAGTGTTTACTCTGGGGTTTCAGTGTAAGTGCTGGCACTTGGGACACCCTTTGTAAGGCTATGGCAGCCTAATATTTGTGTTTTAATGTAAATATAAATATATTTGGGCTATCTTGGAGGCACCAGCATTGTCTATGGAGCTCTAAGTTGTTGTATGTCTGTGAAAGCAAAGTAAGGTACTGGGTAACACCTTACCAGGGATGCTGCCAGGACATTGAGTCAGATTTAACCCACATATGTTAAAAGTTTGAGTGTGTTGTTTCAAGTTAATGAGTATAGCTTTAACTCAAGACAAAAACAGAAGTTGAAACCAGGTGAATATGGCTTTGAACCACATAAGAATTTCCCTTGTGGGTTTCTTTTTTTTTTTTGATCTTTAAGTTCAATTGAATAACATGATCGAAATACTTCACAGGAATGGTAAGCTTTAAAGTGTTTTACTCCAGCAGTGTAGCTTGGTCATTTTGTGGCAGCTTGTAACTTAGAAAGCGGTAAAAATAATTTATTGCAGGTATTAGGAATAAAAATGAGCTTTAGAAACCAACCCCTTGATTAATTCTTGTGATTTTATCTTGTAGAAACTAATTGGACTCCTTTGGAAGGCTTTGCCACAGACATGTATTTTGTAGGTAATCAAATTTTAGAGAGAATTAATAATTTTCCATAAGAAATCTAAGTCTTCTGTATATCTTCATATTTTTAAAATCATTAAGAATGACTATAATTATTTTTTTCTGGAAGATTTTTCCCCTTTCATTCTCCATTTTCTAACTACATGAAAGAAAAAAAAACCAATTGGCCAAGTGTTTCAAGGGCTTGTTAAGCCCTGAAGCCTTCTGAAACATGCAAGACTAAGGAGATAAGACTGAAGCTTCCCACCAACGATCCTCTGACAGCTGCCTCAGCTGGGAACAGAGATGCTCACAAGTCTTGTACTGCTGTAAGCTGTGAGCTGTTACCTGTGCTGCAAAACAGAATAACAGTCCTGAGGTTCATTCTTTTCTTAGATACAGCTGATTTTCCCATCATGGAGTAGATTCTTCTCACATAGACAGTCATGGTCCTCTTTTATCAGCTGGAGATCTGACCACAGAAATTTCAGAAAATCTGAATGGAAGTGGAATCAAATCTACTGCTTTATTATTTTGGATTTAGTGTATTTTGTATGGGTTTTATAGGTCTGAGCTATATTTAGCAACCAAAGTGAGAGTCTTTCTTCTCAGAGAATGAAACATTTGTTAACAAATCACAAGAAAATGCTTCAGCAGAGCCTCTGAGGCTCTGAAAGACTGCTTGATAATTTCTGATGCCTAACACTTTCTATTTGTAATAGGCAGACTTTTACCTTTGCAATAGGCACAAGACCTTGAAATGAATAGAAATTCCACCTAGTAAAAACTGACTTTTGGGCAGCTCTTGAGGGGAGAGAGGTGGACTCTAGTGTGCCTACAGTTCAGAGTGCCCACTTTTGCCTGGGAATTAGCCAGCAATCTTAACAGAAAAGAAAGCCAAATCATTTATGCAACAGCTTTGGCATAATGCCTCCGCGTTACCGTGCCAGACGAATTTCTGATGTGAACTAGAACTCTGGAGCACTGCCTTTGTGTATGAGGTGGATGTTTCCTAAATTCACAGTGTCTGCTCCCTGTGAGTGGCTGGAGGTGAATCCTGCCCCCACCTCTGCGAAGGTGACGAAGATTTGGCTCCATTGACTAAATGACAGCAAAGTCTTGGTTCATTTCCAGAGGCTTTTGCTGGTGATGCAAAATCTTCTTTTACAATATTGACTATGAATCTTGGCTTCTCCAATGTGGTGTTCCTGAAAAAGTGCCTAAAAAACCACTTGGACCCCACTGAAGATGGAGTTTAATCCTTTCTGTTCCCAAGTGGTTACTTCTTCCGAGAGGAAAATTGGCTGAAATATTCTAATAGTTTCCTGAAGTCAGTATGAATTTGGCTTGAGCTGGTAAACTGCAGAGCTGTATTATCTAAGAACTGGGATGGAACAATAGCTATTCCAATACTCCCAAGGAGCATGGGTAAAAAACTAACATGTTCAGGGCTCTGCTTTGTTAATATGTGAGTAGTAATAAACGTGCATCGTGAAATTTAAGATCAGAACTTGTTGCCCTTGCTCTTGCTGTGGTAATCAAAATTATTATATTTTCCCAGTGTCGTTGTACTGATCGTCCAAAATGCAAAGGCAGAACATGATGCAGTTCTGTGACTCACACCAAAGAAAACAATGCTTAATTATCTTTAATAAAAGCTGCATTTTTCAAGAAACTTAAGTCCCAGAACAGCCATGTTGAGGCAATCTGGTATTTATCAGTGAACACAGCCCCTTCGTGGGCCGTGTAAGTGCTTGCCACAACATATGGGGAAGAACTGATTGATCCCTGAGTGTCCACAGCAGTGTGTGGGTTTGTCTCTGGAGGGCGCTCAGCCCTGGCCCACCCCAGTGCTGTAGGTCCCTGGCTTATTCCTTATCTTCACCCATGTTTCATTATGTGTGTCAATGAGAGGACAGGAACAAGCTGTTAGAAACCCTTACTCACCCCAAAAAGCTGCAACCACTCAAAGACCCAATTTAGGCTAATTATTTGATAAGCAATTAGATGGCAGAGGTACATTTCAGGAAAAAACGCATATCCAGGACCAGCAGGGCTGTAATGAGCTGAATTCTGCTGGTTGTGTCTGTGATGAGCAAGCACCTCTGTGAAAGGCTGACTGCTACTGTAGCCAGTTCCATGGCTGCTCAGACCTCTCCTGGAACTTGCTGCTCAGTCACACCTGTGATTTTTTTTTGGTAGCAGCAATATTTTACCTCTTTCTGCTACAGATGAAGCTGCTGGCCTCCTTCTCACCAGACACAGCCAGCCCCTCTTGCTCCTGGAGCTGCCTTTTGCCCCTCCCGGTGTGACACCATCATGATAGTCCGCAATGAGCTGCCTGAGTGAAAAATATAGTAAAAACATAGTTTTTCCAAATAACAGAGAAGAAACTCCAATCACAGAATTATAGAATTGTTAAGGCTGGAAAAAACCTCTAAGATCGCCAAGTCCAACCATCAACCCAGCGTCAACTCCATGTTCACCACCAACCCATGTCCTTAAGTACCACAGCCACACGCTTTTTGAACACTTCCAGGAATGGGGACTCCACCACTGCCCTGGGCAGCTGTGCCAGGGCTTTACAACCCTTCCCATGAAGAATTTTTTCCTAATATCTGGTCTAAATCTTCCGTGGTGCAACTTGAGGTCATCTCCTCTTATCCTGTCAACGGTTCTTGCAGGTTAGGTTCACTGGGAATAATGTGGTCCCAATCTTCAAGCAGTATGTGGTCCTTGTCCTTTGAGCGTTTTCGAGCTCCACTCAAGGCTTCCTGGGCTGATGTAGTTTGTGATAAAAGCACAGTGAAGTGCTGAAGTGACACCTGTGGTGCTGCTTGTGAAGGACTGTGAGGCGGGTTTTAGCCCTGCGTTGCTCTGACACATAACCTTGCCAGCCCCGAGGGTGGCCAGGTGCTGGGATGAGAGCAGACAGCTTGGAGAAAGGGAGGGACGAGCAAAACCGCAACATTGTTTCCCGAACCACTGAATCATTCTCCTTGCTTTGGCACTGTTTCCTAAGCTTCTCTCTTTGCTTCCACGGGACTTCAGTATGTGTTTAAGGTAAAGCACATGTTTAAAGTTAAGCACATGTTTAATTCCTCTCTTGGATTAGGAACCATTGAAAACAGATAAAGTGTCTTCTACAAGAATATGCAAGCCAAAAGGATGGTTGGCATGGCAACAGCTGAAAAATTTCCCCTGTGCAAAAAGCTAGCATACCCTGAGCAGAGGAAGGCTTGTCCCCCCTTGCCTGTCTATCTGATGACTGCCAGGAAGCCCAGCCAGCATCTGGATCCTCCCAGCCACTCAAAGGTGGTCAGCCCTTACTCAGAGCTGGGTAAATGGGTAGAGACATCTTACGTTGTGGTCACTTTGCTCATCACTACATTGTGTTTATAAAATCTCAGGTGGACCAAACTCGGACTTCACTCAAGAATTTTTTGTGTAATTGTTCCTGCCTCTTAAGTTAAATGTATGTGTTTGATCATGGCTTTGTCTGCAGCCACAGACATATCCAGTGCAGCCGGCACAGGTTCTCAAGAAGATCCCTGTAAACTGACACTTTTGCAAGATTTTTGAACATATTGTCATGGGTACTTTGGTCTTTGCCCAACAACATGCACAGAATCATGGAATATCCTGAGCTGAAATAGACCCATGAGAACCCTTGAGTCCAACTCCTGACTCCACACAGAGCAACTGGAAAGTTAAACCATATATCTGAGAGCTTTGTCCAAAGAGTTCTTAAGCACTGGCAGGCTTGGGGCTAATTAATGAAGTTGTTATTTTTTGTTACTGTAAGTAGCACGTATGCAATGTTCTGTGTTGGTACGTAGGCAACAACATTATAGGTAAGGTTCCAGCACTCAAGAGTGTATAGCCTAATTCCTGGCTTCTAGAACCTTTAGAAATAATTAGTAAGGATGACAACTCATTTGTTCAGCTGTTAACTTTTAACACTGAAGAGCAAATAGGGCCTTGACAGTCAAAAATGCTGAATAAGTTGAATTTTACAGGAGATGCCATGATGAACAGTGCTACTGTGACCTTGCTGTTTATTGGGCTGGGTTTGTAATACCACAGTGTTTAGAAGAAATCATTTCCATATGAGCATTGGTGTGAGATTTTCCTTTCTGAACATACCTTCCTCAGCTTGTCATGGTTTTCACTGCCATGGAGCTGTGAGCAGGAACCTATCTGTTTTCAATTGGTTGCCAGAACACTCACATACTTAGACTGTTCAGTTAAAACTGATTTATACCGTGGATATGAAGTTGCAGTTACAAACTTTTATTGAATAATAGTCATTGGTAAAGAAAAAGCTGAGACATGCTGCAGAGAGATGAAATACCTCTGAACCCATGGGCTTTCATTTGACTGGTGAAGTAGAGAGCCATCTGCTATCACCCCAAGGGTTGAGAAGGGTCTGGAATGCTCCATCATCAGTCTGCTATCTGAATTTGATACTGAGTGTTACGGTGTATGTGGTAATGGATGTAAGAAGGTAAAACCTGAATAAGGTCAAACCTCCCTTTGCTTTTCTTGCCGTAGTCCTGCTTCAGAGGGAGCTCTGCTCACTAACCATGATACCATGCTGGGCATGAGGGCAGTCTATGCTGAACCATGTGTGGTTACAGCTAGAAGGTGACTTTAAACACCCCATGCCTCTGCTATTCTGTTGGTTCTTGCTGGATGGCACATGCCTTTGGGCACAGACTGGGTGTGGAGAGTGCACGTGTTTGGCAAAGAAGCCAAAGACTCTGGACATGAAAATTCAGTCTCCTGCTGTGGCATGACATCTGTGTGCCTTTGGGTAAATTGCTCAGTCACTCAGTATCTCTCTATTCATTTTCTGCAAAATGATGCACAACCACATTTCTTAGGGGTTTTACAAAGGAAAATACACCAGAGACGGGGAGTTGTGCAGCTTCTGCCTGAGCCTTGCAACCACACCTGTCCTCCCCGGGTTCCTTGAGTGTTTTGTTTCCACCAGTCGTGGTGGGAGTCCATGGTCCCCCAGTGCAGAGGAAAGGTTTAGGTTAACAACTGTGTAGTCCTTATACTCACATTCACCTGTCAGCTTTGCTCAGTCTCCCAGCATGATTAAGTCATCCAGGAATGAGTTGAAAGGGTTGGATTTGTAATTAAAACAGGAACACATGGCTTAGTTTCCTTTTACCTGTTGCAGAATGTGGAGTGCAGGGCACGTAAGACATGAGGTGGATGTAAACTTCCAAGAGGAACTGAGTAATCATCTTGGCGATACTGCCCGGGGCTCACTGGCTGCTTTTGATGCAGCTATAGGGTTACCAGAGGATTGCTCACATCCCTGTGATTGTTGGAATCCTGGGATTTTGATGACATTTCCTTTCACTGTCTGTATCTCCTCTATTCATTTGTAAGAGGGCATAAGTTTTTAATTAGGTTAAAGGAGTCCTAGTCATGTTTGTCCCTCAGATTCTTTCTCAAGGAATCAAAACTGAAACAGAGTCTTGACAGAATTTTGGCTCTGGTCTTTGGCTGGTATTGAGTCAAAATGTGGTGTGAAAATTGTAAGCTTACACTGTTTCCATCTGCAGTGAGTAATAAAGGATTGCAGTGTTTGGTTTGAATATCAGCTGCCTTTGCAGCTCAAACCCAACATTTGTGTGTCTGTCTGCGGGTTTCTCTGGGGTTGGTTCTGCATACAGATGCACAGGTCTGTGCCCAGGGGCTCCCCGCTGGCACCCACAGGGCTCCATCACACCGCTGGCACCAGGGACCCACAGCACAGGCTGAGCCACCCTCAAACAAGACTGTAATTTGGGCAGGCTTTGTGAGAGATCAGCCTGCCTCAAAGAACCCCTTGACAAGTTTCAGTGGCTGATGCTTGCAGAGCAGCTGCCTGAGGCTCTACTCTGGATGGGCCTTCACAGACCATCGGGCAGCGCAAGAGAAATGTGTGAGGCAGAGGTGTTTGGTACTGTGAGTTATCAGCAGGTGCTTTACCTGCTGCTTTGGGCATATTACAGTCACTCTCTGAGGCTAAAGCTCATGTTAAAAGGGCAACTGTCGTTTGCTTGTGGAAAGACAGGCAAAATGAGGCGTATATTTAAGTCACACAGAGACTCTACTGGAAAGCAAAAGACAGAGATCAATTCTCTCAAGCTGGGGGCTTCAACTACAATTACAAACCTGTTTTACTCTCATTTACTTGCACTGTCATCAAGAGCTTATTTTTTTAAATCTCTAGAGGTCTCAGTGCTCCCTATGGCAGGAATGAGACAGCGCAATGGCTCATTGCCTGCCACGCTTGCTGTGATAAAACTGCTCACGTTAGCAAGTATGTTTATTTATATACCCAGGAAACTCTTCTTGCAGTTTACTTTTGCTTGCTCCAATTGTACGTTCTCCATCAAATTACTAAATCTTTGTATCCCACTGGAAACCACCATATCTCCTCAATTTGCTCAGACTGACCTAAGCAGGAGTGTTTTGATGTCGACACCAGACTCTGACTCGTGGAAGCATATCTCGCTCTGGATTTAAGATTGTGACCCAGTAACTTGGACAGGTGTGTCACGTTTGTGTGTTGATTGATTGTGGCACATGTATTTAAGCTCCTAATGCAGCAGAAGAATTCAGAGCTGTCCTTGTTACTGTCAGACAAAAGATCATTAAGGTTTGGAAAAGAAAGAAATATTTGTTTGTGAGATTTCATCCTTTGGTTTTGCCCTTAATCCTTTTTCTGACCTAGGTTCAGGGTTGGTACCAGCTGGTGCCAGGAGGTCCTATGCCCCCAGGTCTCCTCACCAGCTGTGCTGCAGTGGTAGGTTCTCTGGCCGTGCTGCAGCTGGAGAAGGATGTAATGCTCCCTGGGACCCTCTGGGCCCTCTCTGGGTGACACCATTGTCACCTTGTCTGGGGTTGACACTGAGGTAGCAGGAAAGGGATAGAAGGGCTTGTGCTCTGAAATGGATAGAACTGAAATTATTTGGCTAATCACTTTTCACCCAGCTCTAATTTTAATATTTTGAACTTGTATTAAAATGCAAACTGATGAACAATCTTCTGGAGTGCCTCATCCATAGCTGTGAAGAAGACCCACATTTTTTCCACAGAGAAGTAGTGTTGTTGTGCCTGTCAGTTTAGATTTGAATTCTGATCTTTTAAAATGCATTTTTCCATTTGATTTGTGTGCTACTTTAATTTTCTATTCTCTGCATACATAATAGTAATGACAATTCCAAACAATTATTATAATAATACTATGAAGAGCTGATGCATACTATCAGATGTAGGAAGAATCTGAGGCATGTCTGATATGGAACTCACTGAAAAGAACATGACTTTATGTGATAATCAAATGAAAAAGGGGACTTGGGATTCAGCTATATAAGCAGGAACCTGTGTTCAATTTCTTGTAATTTTAAATTCTCATACATCTCATTTTACATTTGCCTTGTCAAAAATTATTTCATAACTTTATTCTCACCTTGCTACTTCTTTTTTGCTATTTAACTCTGCAGGGGATCAGTTTTTCACTTGGATGTTCCTCCAGGCCCCAGACTGTGCTGCCAGTGGAGGGAAGGGTCCCAGGAGGGGTTTGAGTCTGCCTGGGGACTGCTCAGTGTCTATTTTTAATTCACTTCAAGCTTCAAGGGCAGTGGAGTTTTTTTGTTTTATCATTGTTTTCTCCCCACCAGGGCTAAGCATTAGTTCACCAAGGCAGTTGTCCTGCCCATTCCTGTGTCTTGAGCTACTGCTCCAAGCACAGGAGAAATGGTGTGGGGTTGGGAGCAATGCTTCCAGCCCCGGGGAGCTCTCAGCCTCTACCTCTCCCTTCTTGTTTTTTTAATGTGGAATAGTTACTCTTCCCAGAGTCACAGCACTGTGCTGCTGCCAGGGCTACTGATTTCCTTGACATAATTTCTACCCAAGGTTAATAATATTGCACCTTTTTTTGTTGAAAACTACTGAGAGCATTCTGAGAGCGCACTGGGACTTGAATCTGAATTACAGTGTCAACAGCCTTGGCTGTTTCACTTCTGTGGCATGAGCTGCCGTTACCAGAACCCAAATTACTCCCTCTGCCTCTGCTTCTGCTCAGATCTCTCTTGTGCTGCCTTCCTTGAAAACCAATTTGCTTGTCCTTTCCATGTTTCCTTAGAGCATATTTCTGAAGCTACTGTGGACAAAACTGTGGACAAAATTGAGGGATGCTCACGTACCTGCTTTAGTTATTAATTAAAGTCCAATAAGTCAAGTCCAAATCGTGAAGACAGAGAATTACAGTAATCAAGCTGGTTTTCTTTCTTTTCAACCAGTAATTTCTGTCAATATTAAGAATTTGTGTCTTGGCACCGAGATCCCTTTACCATGCAGTGGTAGAGCTGCCTGGCATGTTTTGGGCATAGCTAAGGTGTTCGCTCTTCTTTAGCTCAGATTTGGAGACAAGTTTTATATCTCCATATGCCACTTTGATTGATTTAGCTTTACTTTTTGCCTCTTGATTTTTAAAAAAGTTTTCACCTTACCACTTCCTGACCACAGAAAATGTGTTAGAAATTTTGTATGACTGAAAGGTTAAGCTCAGTCCAAAGATTTCTTCTTGGAAAGGGGCTGAGGAGCAGGGTTTACCATGTGCCCTGGTCAGCCAGCCTGGATCCTCATCAGTCAGTGGTAGGTGATAACTCCAGAGCCAGGGGGCTGAAACCTTCCGCTTCTTTCTCAGAATAGTTAAATTCAATGGCAATGAACAACTGGATAGTGTGAAACTCCCAGGATCTCCTAATGCCTGCGCTACATAAGCCCCTAATTAGATTGAAATGGAGGGAGGGATAAGGGAAGATGTGTAGGGAATCAGGCTGCTGTGAGTCTGCTATTGACAGACTTACTTGAAAGCCCTGTGCTGTTTGGCTTCAGTGAATTGAAGGTTTTGCCGAGAGATTTATAGAGATATATAAGAACATGTATGGCACTTTAGGCTCTTTGAAATTTCTATCCTGAATTTTTTATTGGTTCCAGTTCTAAAATAGTGCAAGCCATTTCTGTAATCTTCTGAACACTATTGATATGGAGTAGTTATACACCCTATCCCTAAACAACTGTAAATGAATATTGTTTTCTATTTGATTTTGAAGAGGTTGAAGAACTCCACAATGATAACGCTTGCAGACCCTTGAAAATTAGCAAAAGTGGGCAAAGATTGGTGTCTGCTTACGTTTTAACTTCCTGTGGACCAGTCAGTTTGTTGGGATCAGAAACTGCTGTTCATCTGATATCCTGAACTCTCTCGTTGAGTCACTTTTCCTCTCTGATTTTGAGTTGCTAGTTCTTTTACTGAGCTCAAGCTAACTCCAAATGGCATTGCATGCCATTACTTGTCATGTTAGAAGTTTGTTTAACTCCACACAGAAATATGTTGCGACAGATTGATCAACAAAGACCTCATTGCTTTCACTTATTCTCTGTCTTGACATTTTGCTGGCTATTTGGAGACCTGTTTTCCAACTGAGATTGCAGATGCTACCAGGAGAGTTGGGGTATATGAAGTGGAGTGCCAACAGTCTCATGCTTTGCCAGCTCTGGGCAGTGCCAAAGTCAAGCTTTCACATAAATGGGAAAAGTGCTTGGTTTCACATATTATTTATTAGCTATTTTCAGATATTATTTATTGAAGCTAGAAGTGACCAATACATTCAGTGGTAAAAAACAGGGGACTAAACTCTATTCTTGTTTAAGACTGGTTGAAAACAGCTCAAGGACAAACCAAGAGAGGACCACTACTCTGACTGTCCGGTGGGCTGGAAGTGATGCTCTGGTCCATGTTGCAGGCAGGACTTTAAATCCTGCAACTTCACTCAACTTGTTCAAACCACAGAAAACTTATAAAAATCAGATAACATATATATAATACCTGTCACAGAGAGGTTTTGGGGTGACACTTTTTTTCCCCCTCCTCTGGGCTGGACTGATGCAAAAGGAATACTCTCTGATGGGCGCCTTTCTGGGCATCTCCTTTGGGAACAGAAAGCTGTCTAGGGATCTGTTCTCAGTGTCCCACACTGCTCCCTTATGCTGCCTCATGCAGAATATAAAAGTTTTCTTGCAGCCAGACCCATGAAGCAAAGATGTGAGGTTTTCCCTGAAGACAGAGTTCACAGGACCTGCCTTGTCCTTACCTGTCCAGTGCAGCGTGTCAGCAGTGTGTTGTGTGTTATGAAGGATTGTTCTCTGTGCCAGACTGCCAATTGTCTGTGTGATGTGAGTCATCCTAGCAGAAGCAGGCCTCAAATGACCAACAGCTCATTGCATTGTGTCAGGAATAAAGTTTGGACAGTAAATAGGATTTTTTTTTGCTTCAGCAGACAAAGTGAACCCCTTGTGAAAAGAATTTGAAATTTCAACTGGAAAATGTGGAAGGAGGAAAAAATGCACAAATAATGCCAAGAAACAGACTCACTTCTCTCGCACAAAATATGAAGAAGACTTTCCAGCTGTTGGTGGGGGACCCAAAAGCAATGTGGTGATCAAAAGTGAATGAATTGAGTTGTCTTTTTATTCCTGTTAGTATAAGTAATTTTCAAGTACATCAATAATATACAATATGTTGTGAAGTCCCTTTTGGGTGACAAGAGCAAGAACAAAAAGTAGATTCTGTGTTTGCCGGACACATACATCCATGTTTCACTGGTGAAAACAAACAGAGCAGGCAGTGCATTTGAGTGGGGCTGTAGTTGTATACAATGAGCTCATCTGGGTCCAGGTGCAGCCATAAAGGAAACATTTGATACTGTGAAGTTCCTTAAACTTCAAATGCTGGTATTTCTAGAAAGTGAGTTATTTAATATAAGTGTAAATACCAGGCAAGAAAGGGAGCTGCTTTTCATAGCTTGGGAAGTCATGTGTTTTCTCAATATAAATACAATTAATCATGTCATACCTTTGCACACCAGAAAAGGGTTTTGATGATGTAGAAACTGTGACATTAGCCCTCTATACTCTGTTGATACTTGAAACTGTGACAGCATTGTCTGTAGTTTTGCCAAAAACTAGACTTGAGCTCTCTTCTGCCTGCGAAACAGCTCTTACACCTCCTGCCCCAATTCGAGGGCTGTTCCCAGCTGCTTTTTTGCAGAACACATCTTGGTGATTTTCCTGCCTTCACACCCCTGGATTCTTTCCTAGAACCAGCCTAGAAGGGTGTCCAGCCCATGGCATGTCAGAGGGAAACTGTGGCTGCCGTCCTGCCCAGGACAGAGGGGTCCTGGCCAGGACCCAGGGGGCTGTGCCTGGGGAGGACTGGCCACTGCAGGGGCTGGGAGCAGCAAATTCCCACCAGCTGCTGGGTGTCTTTGTGTGCATGCAGTGTAAGAAAAGCTGATGGTTTGTGTTCATGAATGTGTTGAGAAATGGACTTGAGTAAGGAAATTGTTTTAGGCTAAGCAAAACATTAATATTAGTAAGGAAGACAGACCTCCTACTGCATTCCAAATTATTATTTTTTCTACATTGGAAAGCAGGAATTTGTATTTTTTTCACTCTTTGCCTCCTTTTTAAAGTGATTTTTAAGCAGTCTTTCAAGTTGGTAAAGAAAAAAGACAGTAAACGGTCTCCTTTGTAATGTTGTTAAGTGTGGGGGCATCAATATAGTTTAACACAGTAGGGAAGGAATTAAATAAAAGCTGGTTAGCAAAACTTTAGACCAAGCTCTACTGTCCACAGATGTTTATCCTCCTAAATGCAGATAACAAATCTCTTCAGATTCTAAAGGCTATTTTACACTTGTTTCTCAGTTTCTAGTACTAGAGAAAACTCCTCACAAATATTGTCTAAAATTCTTACGTTCTGGCCTTCACTGGCACATTTAGATCCTGAAATGTATTGATCATACCTTTGTGCAGGACTAGAAATAAATTACCCTGGGTCAAGTTCTGTTTATACAGTGGTCTGCTCTTGCAGAATTACCTCCTTGACTTAATAACTTCCTTTTGGATGACATTTCTGCCAGAAAGAAGACAAATTGGCTAAGGTCAGCATGCGGATCAGCTCAGCGTGTAGGAGGAAATTGTAGAGGATCAGCTAAATTGCGATGGGTCTGGCTGACAGCATTGGGCAGCGTGACTCGGCCTGTGCCGGCACTGAGGGACATGGCCCCCACAGCCCAGCGGCTCTCTAGCAGGGTCATGCTGCAGCGTGGCCAATTCCAGCCATTCTGGAGTCTAAGGAATTCAGCTGGAGCAGTGACTGTGAATTAGATCAGCACAGTAAACCTTCTGGCTTTACACGGATGTGTGCAGAGGTCTTTCAGACTCCTTGTATTAAACGCAGCATTACCCGGCTGCACCCGAAGTGCTCGTGGGTCTCTGCAGATATCACACAGAGCGATTTTCCTGCATGTTCCTCCCACTCATTCCTGCAACCTTCTTTGAAATTGTTGTCTTACAAGGAGCTGGGAGCTGAAAGCTTGCAGCTGAGCCTGTTCTCATCATTCACAATGGCAGGGGGGACGATGCTGAATTTGCTTCCTGATGAGTGACATTGAGGCACAGGACTGAAGGATTGGATGCAGATCCCATAATCCTACTCTTGATGAAAACCTTGGTTCTGTTCTCTGTAGATCTGTATGTTATAATAGAACACATTATGTTATATAGAACACGTTATGTTATACAGAACACATTATGTATTTGTTATATATTTGACATTATTTATTTTACTTATACATGTGAACCCAAAAATACCTGAGTTGGTGAGGAATAGTTCTGCTGAAATCAGTGGCTTTATATTGTATGGAATTGATGGTAAGAGAGCAGTGGTTGCTGCAGGAATTGGTCAGAGTGGCACCAAAACCTTTGCAGAGCCTTTGCAGAGACACCTGGGGAGTTGAGCTGCCCCTTGGCCCTCTGCCCATCTCACAACATACCCTATTCCCTGGGGCGGGGCAGCGTGGGCCACTCTTGCAGCGATGTTACTGCGCCTCAACCCCCTCCAAAGTGCACTCCCATAGCCTATACACAGAGGGGAAAAGCCTACAGCCAAACTGCATAATGTTTAAAATGGTGGCGTTACATTCTCCCTTTGCAAATTCTTGTATTTCTTCTGTGTTCTACAACAGAAGAAATGTAAAAACCTCCTTTTAATTAAGCTCTTTATCCTTTGAAGTTATTTTGGATTTTTTTTTTCACATTGGTGATGTAATTTATGTAAATAATCATCTATCTATGAAAGGAGTGTGTCTGTCAAAAGCTGAAATAAAAAACATCCGTCATTTTGAAGTGATTAACATTCTCCAGATGTTTAAATCATCAGATTTCAGGAGTTTCCCTTTGTTGTGATAATGATATAGTATCCAGAACAAGAATGTTTACTTTTTTGTAGGGGTCAAACATAGATTTTTCACAATCCTATTAAAGCAAGCAGTTTATTGTAATTGTATGTGCAGATGAAAGCGTATACAGTTATTATTATTTCCCTTAATTGTAAACTGCTGCTGGTAATTTTACTGTAAAGCTGAAACAAAAGGAACATACTTGAAAGGACCACCACTGCCCACTTATGTAATCAATTTATAGATGTCAAGTTTGTACCAAGATGGTTATCCCTCTCCCTCGAAGCACCAGTGACAGGCTACCACCCTGCAGCTCAGTCTCTGCGCTGGGGGGCTGCCGGGGCATACAGTAGATGTAGCTGATAATGTTAAGTGACAGCTCAGAACCACTGCACTTTGAACGTGCTCAGCTTCAGGCTGCAGGGAGGAAGTAAGACACACATTCCTTCCTGATGCTGGACCTCATGGCTGACCAAGAGAATTTTGCATGTCCTCCGCCAGCCAGCCCACTGTGGTGACTGGAACCACGGCACCTTGATGTAAGGAAAAGGAGGTGTATAATCTTGGAAAAGGGGTACATGTGAAAAACAGGCTATTTTCTTTTGCTGCCATAGTTCTTGCAGAGCAACACCCTTCAATTCATAAAACTGGCCAACACACAAGACGTGTGGATCTGACAAGTCACTCCACTGGCAAAATCCTCAGAGCTGACAAAACACAACTGGAGAGATTTCTGAGTGGGCTGATGGGTAACAGCAACTGGCCAACCTGTTTCAGTGCTTGTTTTTAACAGAACCTCTTCTGAAAGACAAATTTAGAAAAAAAATCCTTGGAAAAATACTAGATGGTTGTTCCAGACAAATAACCACAGCATCTACCCCAAGATTTCAAGTGGGCTGAAACATTAACTAAGGATTGTTCAAAATACAACATTTTTTCAGTTGATGGAAGGTTTTTGTCAGATGAGCAGATACACCCTGTGGGAAAGGCAGGGGCAAGCTGGCCCTGTGACCATTGCTGCTCTCTGCCCCCAGTTTTCCCTCAGGGATGGTTTTGGCACTCATTCCCTCTCCGGCTCCAAATGGGCTGTTCTTAAGAGACACAACCTGTTGGAGCAATTTCTTCTGTGTCCCACCCAGAACACAGTCCTCTGCAGCTGCACTTGGATGGGGCCAGCAAGGGGAAATTCCAGCAGTGTGCCAGGCTCCAGGGCATGCTGGGAGGAATGTGCCTCTTCCCAAACTTTGTCTCATCCCTTTGCTGGCCTTTCCACCAAGGGAAAAAGGGCAGATAAATGAAAACTGTGTTTCGTGGAAGATAGAAATTTCACTCTATTTCTCTGTGAGGACCCTTACGATACCACACATGATTAAGTCTCTAAAATGTTTGTCCATTTTCTTTTTTCTGGCTCTTCAGATCTGATTTTTCCTCAAGCCAAGCCTAAGCCATCCTGAAGCAGGTTTTCTGTGGCAAGCAATATTTATGCAGTCATATATGTACTTACTTAGGATGGCCAACATCATTCCTTAAGAACTTTAAGATTTATTTACAAATAAACCAGCTAATTCCAGCAGAGGCATACTGAAACTGAGCCAGACCAACTGAGAGCTAAGTTGCATGGGGAGAGAGAAAATATGCATGTGGGCAAAGCTCTGAATAGTGGCCCCAGAGTGGCTAAGGAGACGAAAGGGCATGAGACATATGTTAGGAAGGCAGGGGGGTGGTGCAGGCAAAAAGGTTGTTGCTGCCTACATTTCCATGTTTGGATTGCTCGTGTGACTTTTGTCACATCAAATTTGCTTTACTTTTCCTCAGCTCAGACAGGAGAGATGGACAAGGACAATTCTTCTGGGTCACATTTTGCATCATTTTGTATCTTTGCCTCTTCTCCAGTTCTATTGGCCTGATTGTAATGGCTGCATTAGCACAATTTACAGAGCTGGTAGTGTATGGTCAGAGGTCATTGCCAGTTTCCTGAGCTCTCACCCATGGAGGTGATGAGCTGCATGGGGTCTAGCTCTCCATTCCCAGAGATCCTGTGGTGCCCAATTGCCCTGCCAGCTTTGCAGGCACAAACACCTCACAGTAAGTGTGGGCATGAGGACGGGGTCAAACTCCTTGCTCCATCCTCCCTAGAAACTGGTGCACCTCAGAACAGATGTAATTAATTATGCAAATGCTTCTGTTACAGATCAGGTGAGCTGCTTGGATGGGCAAGTGCAATGAGGCACATTTGTCTAAGTAGAAGGAGAGTGGGTGGATGGGTTTGGCTCTCAGCACTGGAATCAGTGGGAATAAAATATTTCTGAGATGGAGAATGATGTTAGCAACAGCCAGCATAAAAGATGAACTAAAGCCAAAGGCTCTCTTCTGTCTTTGCCCTGCCTCGGCATTGCACAACAGCCCTGTGCAGTTGCTTTGGACTCCTTGTGCTTATTAAAAATGTAAACAGAGTGCAGCAAATTTTCTGAGTCTGTGTTCTGGGTTTATGGCTGGTTTCTTAATTGCTTGTGATGTCCGAGGGAAAATGTGCCTTTTGCCATCACTGGTAGGTCACGCCCCCTTTCCCAGAGCTGGTTCTCCTATTTGTTCCTGAACTCTGGCAGGCTCTGCCTGTGTCCTGGCACTACCTTCAGAGAACAGTGAATGTAGTTGCTCTGAATATACCACAAATACAGGTTTAATAAAACAAATAGTGTCTGTCATTGCATTTTGGCTTCACTGTGCATTCCCCCTGAGCCTGCCTAAAGTGGGGTTTTCCTGGCTAATGCTGAAATAGATTCTTCCGTTTTCTAAAGTAATTTCTCTTTAAGAGTCTTCCATTACCTCGTTCACACTGGCTTGCTAATTGGCTTGGGAGATGAGCTGGTGGTGGCTGATGTTCTTGATGCACTAGACCCTCCAAATTGACACGTTGAAAAACATGTCTGAGAAACAGGTGAGTTACAGACCTGAACTAAACACCTGTTCTGCTGCATTTGCAGTTTCCAGCACCAGGAAATATTAGTTCTGTCATTTTTCCACTGCCTGTTTTTTGCACATTGTCACCAGCACTAGCCTTCTAATGCAGCAACATATCACGCTACATCACATCACATCATCACATCACATCACATCACATCACATCACATCACATCACATCACATCACATCACATAGTATTTGTTACATCAATTTACGTGGCATTACATGCCACAAGCTGGCCCCTGCGCTCCCAGGGCCTATCACACCATTGGAATTGGGGATTTGGTGCATTCCCATTCGCCATGATCGTAGGGATGTGCCAGTGGCCCACGGAAGTGTTTTACTGGGTTAGCTGACATAGAGTCCCTGCCTGCAAATGGACTATGAGGCAAAATTCAGCTATTTCAGAGCAGTAGCAATTAAAGGAACGAGGTCTATGCCTGTGGCTTCCTGCAGATGTGCTGATGTGTTCCTGAGCCTGAAGCACTGGCGGGTTCTGTGGCTGGACTGGAGCAGGGTGGCCCTGGTGTGGCTCTGCTGCCTTTTCTTCACTGGCTTCACTGGCTGCCACCAGGTATGGGCAGGGAGCCAGGGTGAGCCCTGGGGTCTGCCAGGCACCAGCCCCCTCAGCTGTGCTTCACACCTCTAGAGATAGCTTGGGATGAGCTCTAAAATACAATGTGCTAGCAAAACAGATAATTTCTGGAAATAAATGGTATAAATACAAATTCTTGGCTAAAATCTGAGTTTCAGGCAAACTAAACCCAACTCCAGCACCCCAACACCCATCAGTGCTTCTGGCTTACTTCAGCCCTTGAGCAAATTACTTCAACCTTATTTCTCATGTAACTGCAGATCTGATATGTACATGGAGTCAGATGACAACTAGCCAGCTTCAGCTGCCTTCTTTCAACTTCGTACTTGGAAGTAAAGTTCACACAATATTTTCACAGACATCCACCCCCCCAACAAAAAAAAAGAAAAAAGAAAAAGCATGAGGAAGGCAATGGGAGGATAAAAGACAAACACAAAATGCAGTTCACTTAAAAATATCTCTGCTTGATGGAGGCTAAAAGGTGGCAGCTGTGCCGAAGTAGTGGACCCTAAATCGCTGAGCAAAAAAGAGCAGGGAAGGCTCTGATTGCTCCCACTACTGTGGTGAATGTGTGCTCTCAGCCACAAATCAAGCAAGCTTAAAAAAAAAAAAAAAACTCAGAAAAAAAAAGACTCAATCAAGGCAATAATGGCCTCCACTTCACAATCAGACAAGTGCTTCTACTTCAGAAATCCTACCATTTATGGCTGATTGCTAACCCTGGCCTCATTTCTAATCTAAAGGGTGAGTAATAATTTGGAAAAGGAATTATAACAACTTCCCAACCATTTGGTAAATCGTCATTACTTTAAAGGGGTGTTGGGGAGCTGTTGCTGTTTGTCAGATATTTTTTTCCTGCTACTGCTCTCCTACTTCCACCATTCCTTTTCTCCTTGATCTCCTACTGGAAGGGAAGTGATGTACAGTGGAAATATGTAAGAAAGAAAAGTCCGGAGGGATCCTCTGACCGTGGGACTCTGAATGTAGAAGTTTTCATGAAGCACTGAGAGGTGAAATGGCTCTTCCTTTTGCTACTGTACAGTACCCAGAGATTCATGCAGGGATCAGCAGCTGCACTGAGCATCGTTCCCAGGCCAGGGGCTCCTGCATGAGTTCCCTGCAGTGGGAAACCTTCTGCATTAGGAACTTCTCCAAGGAAAAGATGAGGACCACCCATGCAGGCAGATAGGTGATGTTGGGGTGCTGGTGCAGCAAGAGCCTGCTGCCCACCTGACACCTCAATGGAGCCACCCTGGCCCTTGGCCTCCTCTGGTTGGGGGCCATCCAGTTGGATGGAGCTGGTGCTCTGCTGTCCCAATCCTGCCTGGACTGTCTGGAGTATGTGGAGAGACATTAACCATTTAACCCATAGGTTATCCTGATGGGAAGTACCAGGTCTGGAATGCTGGCACCTGAGCTGCATTTATTGCATTTGTTTTCCTGGTGCAAGCAGGGAGAACTGCATCTGTAAATATTTCAGTATTTATGTGAATGTTTTTTCCGACAAGTCTTCTGCAAGTCTGTTGTGATTTTCACATGCACATTTTCACATACACAGAGTTGATCTTCGAGGTTATTCCAACCAAAGCAATTCTATGATTCTAGGGTTTTCTAGGGAGAAAACATCAAAACAGAGGACCTGGACAATTTTCTTTCCAGCCATCATCTGTGAGGGCCACAGCTGCTCTGGACAGAACAAGGGACTTTGTTTGGTGCCTGTGTTCTCAATGACAGAGTGTTTAAAAACAGATAAAACGTGATGCAGAAAAAAAAAACCAGGGGGGACCTGTGCAGGGGGAGACCTGTGCACAGCTTCACCTGGGTTATCTATTCTATTTCTGTGGAAATCATGATGGTGTTTTGATAACAGCAGACATTTGTGATCAAAATACTTCTTATTTCAATGATTCAAGGACAAAATGGGATGCCATTGTCTCCCTGAATGAATGTGAGATGTTTTATAAAAGGCACGATCAGTGCGTTTGGAGAATGACAAAATTTCCTTCCTATCTTGGCAAGTAACCGCAGCACTGTCTATGCAGCACTGAGTCCCTTACTCCTGGTTTGTGCTGTGAAGGGATCTATGTCACAGTTATTTATGTCTGTATTTTAAATATGATTTGAAAAGAGACTGATTCAAAAATTTTCAATGACCCAGTGAAATCTGAACTACTTATAGCAAGACAAGAAGTATAATGCTTCAATCAAAATAGCAACTTGGAATGTGTTTTATTAAACAGAGTTCATTTAATATTACCCCAGAGTGCTGTGGATGTGAAAACACATTCTTGAATTTGAACTTTCATATCTAGGTAATAAGAATGAAGGGAAAATGGTCATTTTTAATATTGCACATTTTCGGTCAAATTCTTATCCCATATAGAACTACCCAGAGCATTCCTGTGTGTTTTCCAAAACTGGTGTGTCCCTGGGTCCTGTATGTCACTACGAGGTGAATATGTTACAGGAAAAACAAGTAGACCCTGCGCAGAGCTCTAAGTAAAATCCTGCTAGATTTAACTTCCCCATCACTCTGCAGTATTTCTAAGGTGATTGTTTCCAGTGAGAGAAAACAAAACAAGTCTCAGCCTCAGTCTAATCGAAGAAAACTCTGAAACAAAGCATCAAAGGATGCAAAATAACAGAAAGAAGTGGGCTATATGCATAAACTCTCGGTACACGTCACTTGTAAATATTCCTTGATTTTTGCTAGCAGTGTTATGCAAAAAATATTTAAATGAGCAGATTATAAGAGAGCAGTGCTGCCCGTGTAACGTGGATGCAGAATCTATCGGGGACGGGCAGTTGGAAAGCAATGGGACCATTTACATCTCCATTAGCAGAGAATTGCTGATCATCCCAAGGAAAACAGATTTTTCCTTGCCAGCTGTTCCGTATTTCGGGAGCTTAAATGGCTCCTGCTATCAGCCCGAGCGTGAGCAGAGAGAGCCACAAGTGCTGATTTCTCCCCGAACGGACGGACACCGGGAGAGCTCACCGGCCGCGAGCTCACCGGCGCGGGGAGCGGGACTGGCGGCCGCGGAGGCTCAGCCGCTCCTTCGGTTCCGCCGCTCAGTGCCCACGCTGGACCCTCGACCCCCGCGCCGGGTCCCGATCCCCCTCGGTCCCGCCGCCGCCAGGCGCCCACCGGGACATGAAGCCAAGGAGGGACCAGCGGACCAGGGCAGGCGCGGAGAGCTACGCTCCCTATGCAGTGTTAAAATACGAAAAAACAGAACTTATTAGGTGTTTATTTAGAGAAAGGGAGAATCCTGTCTTGTTACGCACAGAGAGAACTGCGGTGCCTGTATGAGTTCTCACCCGCCGTTAGCGCGGGTCGTGGCGACACCTTCCACCTCTGCCCGAATCCCCGGGACAGAGGGAGGGTGTCACCTGCGCACCGAGGGGATGTGCCGAGCATCGCTCTCTGCCCGCGCAGCATCGCGCCCACCGCCCGGTGCGGGCTGGGGCAGAGCCGGGGCGGTTCGGGATGGGATGAAGCCGGGCGGTGTGGAATGGGATAAAGCCGGGAGGTGCGGAACGGGGCACAGCCGGGAGGTGCGGAATGGGGCACAGCCGGACGGTTCGGGATGGGATAGAGCCGGGCGGTGCGGAATGGGGCACAGCCGGGCGGTTCGGGATGGGATAGAGCCGGGCGGTGCGGAATGGGGCACAGCCGGGCGGTTCGGGAGGGGATAAAGCCGGGCGGTGCGGAATGGGGCACATCCGGGCGGTTCGGGAGGGGATAAAGCCGGGCGGTTCGGGATGGGATACAGCCGGGCGGTGCGGAATGGGGCACAGCCGGGCGGTTCGGGAGGGGATACAGCCGGGCGGTGCGGAATGGGGCACAGCCGGGCGGTTCGGGAGGGGATAAAGCCGGCGGTTCGGGAGGGGACAAAGCCGGGCGGTGCGGAATGGGGAAGAGCGGGTGTCCTCTGCCAGCTGAGCCAAACACCCAACAACTAGGGTCTGAGCTGTCAGAATTACTCTGCAAAAATCGCAATTATGATAACTATAAAACCTGATTTTGAGAAAAATATTTCTCTTTTATCGGGATCCTGCAGAAAATGAAAACAAGCTTTTTCTCTCCAGTATAAAATTGACCAAAATAGCGTATCTGTTCAGATACCATAAATAAACTGCATCCAGAAAGCAGAATAAAATCTTTCATGTAATCTCTATATGGAATTTGGGTGTCATTCTCTGATCTAAAAAATAAAGAGCTGAGAATTCTCTGACCTTGATCCCAGGTAGCTGCCTGCTGTTACACCACTGCCAGCATGGCACATTTGACAGCAATTCTTACAGGCTTTATTTTCTCTTGGTGTGAAGAAATGAATTGAGCAGCTCAGGAAATTTAGGTATTTATATAATTTTTTAAAGACTCAAATTACTTTTCAAACGTTCTCCCACAAAACACGCAGCATATTCCACTGGGGTAGTTTCAACTATGGGTAGATCAGACGTGAAACATTTCCTATAATATCCCACTATGGAAAATCGAATTGACAAGATATTACAAAGTAATTGTGTATTTTCAGTAACCAAAAGTATCCAAGAGCTGCTACGCCTCCAGTGCATGATACATTTAATATGTAAAATTCAAAAAACTTGAGACTAATTAAATTCAACTTAAATTGAAACTTGGTTAAATTCAAGTGAAGCCCTGGCAAGAGTGGAGGCTGAGAGCTGCAGAACTGCCCCGATCTGGAGAGGTTTAACCCTATGTGAAAACACTGATTTCACTGCACTCTGCAGCTGTTACCGCCCTGCTCTTGTAAACCAGTTTAAGTACCTGAATTTCAGAGGAAGAAGCTATTTCAAGCAAACACTTGTGCTCCTGACATCTGTTATTTGCATGTACAGAATTATCCCAGTGAATTGGTCAAGTGACTTTGTGAACAAGTGCATGGAGGTGCTGGGGAGTACAACTGGCTCGGAACCTGTGGCACAACCAGCTGGGAATGCTGCGGTGCTGATTTGAGTAGCTTCCTGGTGTGGATGCGAAATGCTATGGGGTGAGAAATGACAATCAGTTCCTGGAGTGAACGAACCCATTTGCCTCCCCTGAAACAACTGAGTGCACACGGAGTGACACTGTAATTTTAAAAAATTTAACACAGTGAGAGCGAGTATAAAAATACCTTTTAGGTTAATTAAGTGGCTAAGCACACTTACAAATGGTAAAGATTTGACAGTTTTAGGAGTCTTGTTGCTTATCGGTGAATTTCCCTTCAGCCATAGCCTCCAGAAACCCCTTTTCAGGGGTGCTGCTTCCGGCTGCCTGTGCTCTACACATTTACAGCCCAACAGAATTGCATACAGCAGCTGGAAATGAAACACAGCTTGACAAAATTAACCTCAAAACGAGTCGGTGGAACTTCGGTGAGCCTGGGGCAAGGTGTGGTGATCCCCTGGTGTAAGGGCAGTGGTGCATGGAGGAAGGCATCGCTGGGGCTCTGCCTCTTCCCAGAACGGTGCCAGGGTGGTAAAACCACCTCAGTGTCACCCTCTGCAACCTCGGGTGGGGTATAAAAAGACTCAGAAAAACCTTGCAAAAACTGTTCTACATTTTAACCACTGAAGTAACATGTTTCCCTGATCTTACTCTGCTTATTTTTCTTGTTGTAGGGTCTTGTTTAGTTTTTTTTTAGTATGAGGTCCCCAACAGTCTTCAACCATTGGAGATGATGGGAATAAAGTAACAAGATGCCAAGAGTTAGGGTAACATTTTTGTGTTAAGATGCCAAAAAGTCTTCCTGAATTTTGTATCATTTTTCAGAGGAATGTGGGATCATATCACACATCAGTTTCTGACAAACTGTATTTCTCAGAATGTGAATACTGTAGTGCTATTACACAGTGTGAGGGTTTGGGCTGTTACAGTGTCTGGGCACTGTGTGTGGTCGGTGCTCGTGTTGTCAGTCCCTTGAGCCATGTCCAACAGACCGGCACCAGACGTTTTAAGACATGCCACATGCAGAGGAGGGTTCAGACTGTTCTGAACAAAATTCCTGAAACCCACAAGCAACAACTACCTCCTCTGTGTGCAAGACCTGCCCTCCGGGTGGTGAGGAGGGATCTGCAGGAATAGTGGGGACTCCCAGCAGTGGGGATAGCAACAGGGGCCCCCCAGGGCTTTGCTGAGGCAGCAGGCTGGGCAGGACCCTCTGCATGGAGGTAGATGTTGCTTTTTGTTGATGGAAGCCCTGGGGTTGCAGTTCAGCCCAGACAGGCAGTTGAGCCTCAGAGCAGAGAGGAAGGTGTGTGAAAAATGGTGACTGCAAAGGTCTGACACAAGCCCCCAGCCCGACAATGCTCCAGTAATGCCTGTGGCAGAAGCCATGTCCCCAGACCTGAGGAGTTGCTGCGCCTTGCCCTGCTGTGGGACCCGTGGCTGCTCCCACCACCCGCCTGCCGCCCCATGGGCTGTGGGACTCCAGTTTTGTTCACACAGCTCCTGGCCAGCAGCTCTGCACTGCTAGAAACTATGCCCTCGCGTTGAGTCATACTCTAACCAGTCCGCCCAAATGCACAGATCTGAGACTGGTGCACACAGTGCTACTTTGGAAGGTTTCTGTGGCATTTCCACCTCGTGTATGGGCTGTCTCACAAGTGGATGGTCTTCAGTCTTCAGTGCTTGTCGCCAGCACCTCTTCCCCTCCCTGAAGGAGAAACCTGCAGAGCCAGTGTGTTTTGCTCAGCTTGTGTGAGCGTGACATGCTCAGTTTGTGCTGGCAGCCATTTGGCACCTCACTGGACACGGCTGAGAACTTACAAGGATGGAAAGGCATTGGCCCTTCCCATGCCCCAGCCAGGTGCTGAGGTGTTTTGAGCCCTTATAAGGATGAAAGCAAGAGCACCAGTCTGCTGGAGATCAAAGTCAGCAACACTAACACACAAGAGGTTCCAGTTCCTTTCTTCTGGCACATCTGTGACTGGGAACAGCCTAAGAGGTCTTTCAGAATCTACTGAAAGCCCTAATTACTTTTCCCTGTGGCTGCAATGTAATATGTTCAATTTTAACAGAGGAGTGACAATGCCCACAAGCCACAGGCTCATGTAATGGAAATGGTGACACGCCTGCCTGCATGGCCTGGGAACTCCTGAACAAGTAAGCCACCCTTCTTCAGTCAGGGTCTGGCTCTGCAGTGTAAGTGATCACTTGGTTACGAAAGCAAGCTTGGAATTCATTGTTGCTAAGGTTTAAAAATTCAGCATTTTTCTGAAAAATGCACAAGCATGGAGTTGCCTTTGCACAATGAGGAATGCACACAGTGCTGCACTGTTTGTATTTAACAGCTATTAGTCAGGTGGTTCACAGCTCAGCTCAGCCCTTGGGGTGACTTTGTGCTGGCAGCTGGAGCAGAGCCAGGTGCTGGCTGCAGAGCATGAGGGGTGTGTGAGGAAAATGGGCACTGGCACACAGAGCTGGCTAAAGGGGCAAGGAAGAATGGCACTGAGTGCCCAGTTGCAATGGGAATTGTAGCACACAAACAACAGTGAGGCTGGAGCCCAAAACACAGCAAAGAGAAGGGAAACAGCAGCTGCTGGTGCAGCAGCCAGGAGAGATCTGGATGTGCCCAGCTGAGACTGGCACAGAGAAGCACCCAGCTCCTGCTGTTCTGTCCTAAACTCTGCTCTAGGTATGCTCTGCAGGTGACTAACAGCCAGCCCTGTGCTGTTGGGAAGATCCAGCTGTGTTGGTGCATGCTGGTCTGCAGAGGTCCTCCAGGGAATAACAGTCTTCAGGGATAATAATCCAGTTTTTAGATTTCTCTGCTCTGCAAAACCCAGGAAGTTGGAAGTGAAATGCTGTCACAGAGAACACGGTGAAAGACTGCAGCAAACCAGTTATTCCTGGGGTAACGGATGGAGTGGCACTTTGTTAATTCAACAGTACAGTTAAAAAAACCCCAAAACATTCTATGGCTTTGTTTTCTGTGTCCTGTAGCTACACCTGCTCATTATTCTGTTAATTACCTTTTTTCTGGTCAATGTCCAAGAAAGTATTACTACTTGGAGCACAGGAGTATATAAATCTCTTAAAAAGAGCATTACAATCATTTTTCAGTTCACCATTTGCTTTCAAATGTCTTAGTCTATATCATGATTTCAGCAAACAGATCAAGACTGCTTTCAGTATCATCCTGGGGTTTTAGCTCTCTGCTGGGATTCGCCTGTTCCTGAGCAGTCCGTCTCTTTCTTCTGTGCAAGTACACAGAGTGGCTCTTCTCTGGCCCCTTGGGAAACAAGGAGTCTGCAGGGACAGCAGCTTCCAGAGCCAACTCCAAGCCTTTGTGAAACCTAGACAGAAACAATTTTGTAGTTACTATTTTTATAGATTTGCTCAGGATCTGCAAACTACTCTGAGAAACTAATGCTTTTAGAATGTAATCAAAATACACAAGGGGAAAAGAGTGGTTACTAATGTTTTAGCTGATACTCAAGAAAAATTAGATGTCATGAACAGAACTGGTGTATTCTTACAAACCTGTCAATCCTCCTTATGTTTTCTTCCATTTTCTGATTGGCTACATGTACCAGAAATTCAATATATTCTTCGGAGACCATCAATCTCCCTTTGTGGCTCAATGGAACTTCTAAGCAGTGAGTGCTCCGCACAGCCTGAAAACACACACACGACTTACCCGGAATAAAGTTTCTTAGTTTATGAAGGTTATTTAAATAATGTAGGGAGTTCATTATAGTAAAAAAACTGCTTATCCATATGATTAGTTAGGTTGCTGTCACCTAAAGCAGCCAGCTATTTCTTTGCTATAGCACGTCCTGTGACAGCTGTTAAACACCAGTCAGGTCTTTGCTCATACAAAAATCAAGGTTAACGTAACAATATGACTTTGCTACATCCCTTACAGTAGCAGAGTCCTTACCATTGTAATTTTCCCTCCTCTGCCAACTGTAATACCAGAGTTCCTGAACCCAGAGTCAACAGCCACCGAATGCTGCAGAAAAAATAAAAGCTTTAACAGGTTTTGTATAGTTTCACAGCAAAAAACATTTATGGATGGGTTGCAATACAACGTACAATCTTGGTTTTGCAAAAAACTTATTCAAAACCATCTATGCAGACTTATAGGAAAATAGTTACAGTAAAAGACTTTTAAAGATCAAACCCACAAATTGTGGGTGGTTTTCAAAGACCCACAGTGGATCCTGATTGTCTGAATCCATCAGTGCAGAAGGGATGTAACATCTCTCTAGGCACTGAACTATTTTATCCCAACGAGCTGGAACTTCACAGACAGTCGTGCCACACGTTTATAGCTACAAGTGCAGCTGCATTCTACAGCGAGCTCCTCAGCTCTTCTGCACTAACGACGAAACAAGCCCAGCATCGCACACATTGCTTTCTGCAGTCACACTGGAAAAGCAGTGGGCAAAGACATCATTCAATTCACGGCTGGTAGCAAAGTAACATCTAAAACCCATCCCTTTCAGCCAGTGAGAGCAGCCTGGGCCCCTTAGGTAGTGTTTCATAGGGCACTCCGCTTCAGCTCAAAGGCTGAATTGCAGGCAAGTCATTTTCCTTTCTAAGTACAGTAAAACCCTCACCAAGTTTAAAGTTGTGTTTTTTCATCAGCTTACTTTACCACCCTAATTATTAAACACACAGCACACCTGGGACTGTTTCTAAGTGCAACTGCTTACCCAGGAGCCAATACTTTTACAGGCAGGAATGTAACAATGCCACATGGTACTTGACATTTTACCAGCATCTGTGCATCCTGCAGCTCCTGACACAGCACGTGAAGAACAAACGGTTCAAACTTGAACACAACATCACCAGTGGCTTTCTCTAGTGCCGTCATCTGGAAAATACACCAAAATATTTATATTACCGCTGTAAGTGTGCACTGTTATTGCCAAAAAACCCAAAAGGAGCTAGTCTGTGTGTGAAACACGCATAAAAAATGGAGTAAACGAGTCCCAGTCAGCCAGGTTTGATCAACTGCTCTTGAATTTTCTTTGCTCATGATACACAGAAACTCTGTGGATTTCCACGATTCTGTTTGCTAAACTGGGTTTGATAAGAATTTATGGCAAGACAGACATTAAAAACTGTGTTTCATCCTTCCCTGTTTTTCCTTCATACATCCAAACCAATTGACACTGTAAGTCCAGTGAGGGATGATGACTGTTCTGCTTCAATCAGGTGAGATTTGAGGTTTGTTTTTTTCCTTAAACTGTTTTTTAGAATCAAAGGCATTTAGTTGCTGAAGTACATCCCTCAACTTCAGAAAACTTCCTGTGGTTCAGCAGATTAAATCCACAGCCTAACATACTTGACCACACTTTAATCCTTGTTTAAATACCAATGCATAGCCTACTATATGACAGTTACAAAGATAAATTCAGAGGTTGAAATCAGAGGCATAAACCCACAAGACAAGAAAAAAAAAAAGTAACTTTATAATTATAAAATTGAAGCAATCCCCTTCGGACCCATCAGTTCTGCAAGAACACTGAGATGGTAGTGGCTGTTTTTCCTCGATCTGTGAGCTGTCTGACATCATGCATGGCTTACGAGGACAGTTTATCTGCTTTTCGGTGTTATCTTCATAAAGAGAAACCTTAAGGGCTGGGAATACTCTCTTCCATTCAGAAAGGTCACTTTGAGGAAGTTACACTACTTATTTCATTGTATGACTGTTTTGTCATAAGCACTATTTGCCCCCCTTCTTGTTTGCCAGTGCTGCCCTGCCCAGCATGCCCGGGGCTCACGGTGTCCCCCAGCTCTGAGCACGAGGACACCGTGTGCTCCCCGGCCCCCCTGGCAGCAGGGACACGCACAGGTAGCAGCCGCACTGGGGCTGGCCACGGACACGTGTTTCCTTCTCAGGTGTGCTTCTGCGACCCTTTCCAGACACTTCCCCACCCGTGAGCCACATTGTCCTGCTCTACCCCTTGGCCGGCACATGCAGAGCTGAGCTGGGCAGGCACTGTGCCAGAGCACACATGAGCTGTGACCCGCCCTGGGGGATCAGGAAGGGTATTCCTAGGGGTTTGTGTGTCCCTGGGAAGGCTCAGGAATCCAGCAGATACCCTGAGGCAGCCTTTCATCAAGGACACAACCGTTTATGAACGTCACTCTGACCGCAATCATCCACGTGTGTTAGCCCTGCTGTGAACCTGTCTCATTCGAGTCCTCAAAAAGCTTATTAATGAAAAAAATATTTTCAGTAACAGTTTTTTAATTGTCTTACTGCAGCTAAATAATTAATTTCCTGCAAACTCAATCTAATACTGAAAGCAATTTTCTATTAAGTCTGTGGGGTGGGGATAACACCTCACTCATGAGATATGCTGGACTGGTGATCAAGTGCAATATGTGAGGCTTTTCTCCTAACGGTGGGAGTAAAAAGGAATAAAAATCAATTAAAAGCAAACATCCCGTGTTTGTATGGTTGAAGTTACACATGAAGCTGAAAAGCACAACACACAGCACACAGGATCCTGACTTCCCTTCTCATTTCCTGAATACTGCAAATACTAGCAAAGCTTTATCGTAAGTTACAGCAATTTAGAAATTTAACAAAGATTTTTTTGCAATTCATGCATTAAAAAAAATCCCATCTACCTGTTAAAGGGAACAGGAAAAATCAGAATATTTCCTCTTGTAAGAGTTAACAACACCCTACCGCGTCCTCCTTGGTCTGAAATTTTCTGATGGAAATTTCAGCAAGCTCTGCTTTGCTAGAAAAAATACTAATGAAAACATATATTCCGGAGGAGACTTTTGTGCATGTGTGAGAATGTATATGTATGGTAAAGTGAACTATGAACTGAGTGAGAAAATGCTGGCCTTGCAACTGCTTCTTTTGTGCGACAAAGCAATACATGCAAAGAGTAGATTATTTTGAAAGCACACTGAAAATGAAAAACCCCACACTATAGATGTTTTTAATTTCAGGGGATTTAATGACACTAAATTAACAACGCAGTATAAGAGATTCCCTGTTACACCACTTTCAGGTGTCTGTCTGCTAGCACAGCAAGCCGGGCTGTGTTTTCCATGACATCAGGAACATTTCAATGAATAAATATAAAAACAGTATCACACCGTGCCCTTACCACATCGCCTTTGACACACGGGTCATGCGTTACCAGGAGCCACGTGCAGTTCTTCTTCTGGATCCCCGTGCCGTCCGTGTCCTAGTGATGGACAGAAACCATTAAAATGGCTCCGCAGGTGGGCGAGGTTTGATCTGGTGCTGCTACAAAACCGGTCCTTGAAAATAAAGAGCGTCACCTCGAACCGAGATCCCATCCACACCGCGACTGACCTGTGCCCGTCCGTGCGCTCAGTCCGGCTGAGCTCCGGGACTGAGCTCCGGGGCTGAGCCCCGGCAGCAGCGGATCGGTGTCCCAGCAACGGACTGAAGAACCGGGGTATGGCCACGGAAGCACCAGGAACAGTGGAATCTCGGGGACCTCAGCCCCGTGCCAGCAAAATCCGCGGCAGAGGCGGGACCCCATCCCGGCACCCCGGCAACCATCGCCCAGGAGGCCCATCCCGGCCCCCATCCCGGCACCCCGGCCCCCATCCCGGGACCCCGGACCCACCGCCAGGACCACCCTCCCGTCGCACGAGCTCGTGGTGCAG